>JAMPIV010020706.1:0-81507 GCA_024509875.1 Oreohelix idahoensis | reverse complement strand
TTTTGCCTCTGCAGAAGTCCCTGGAACTACAAGGTTATTGCTTTCAGTTTGTAGGTTTTTTTTTCCGTCGGGGTCTCTAGCTCTCACAAAACTTCTCTACATCAGGGACAAAACTCTGTATAACTTTCTTTAGTTATTTTAATCAATTGTTCTTTTTCTTATTTTCCAAATGGTACATCTTGTTATTTTCTTCTCTTACATACGCTTTGATGGTTATGCTTTGTCCGTAACTTACGTGTGTGTTGCATTGCTTTTAAGTGAAGAGTGTATAGAAAAACACCTATGGCAGGCCACCCAAGAACCACCAAAAAAAATTTTGTCAGTAGTTGAAACGTCGAAAGCTTGCGACTGGGTTTTGGGCATGTAACTCGTCATGACTCCCTTTCGAAAACGATCCTTCAGGGAACAGTCGAAGGTAAACGGAGAAGAGGAAGGCAAAGAAAATCCTGGGCTGATAACATCAAGATTGGGCAGGACACGGTTTTTTTCCACACTTGTACGCATTGCTGAGGATAGAGAGCAGTGGAGGGACCCTGTCTGCTGATGCTTCCACCATGGCACCCCCATACGACCCATGAACGGGTGTTACGGGTTGAGATGAGATGATGATAGAAAAAAGTCATTTGTATACACAATTACCTTGTTCTTAGTAAAAATTGTTTATTGATATGACCTACAACTATTATGAGGTTGTGTATGGGGTCTGGCAACCTCATCATGTGCAAAAACAAATTGCCACATAAACAACAGCGGCTCAAGAGCATGTGACTGCTTGGTGCGCAGGATACTGGCAGGGACCAGATGCAGTTGTGGTTGCATGCCTCTGCTAAGGAGTCATAATGGAAATGAATGAATGTGTGCAGCTGTGGGCTTTATGAAGAGTGGCAGAAGTTAAGAATTAATAGATACAGTTCTGTCATGAGTGAGAGCAGTGTCTAAAACAAAAAATGGCATATCATTTCTATCATTAAAGTGGTGGTGTTGTTTTGCTTCAAATTATTACAGGCGAATGAGAGAATAGTATGTATGGTTTTGAAGACATATGGATCATCATATCAGTCATTTCAAAGTTTGTATGAGTGGACATGCTGTGCTGAATGAAGCACAAAAATGTTTGAGATCAAGTTAAAAATGGCAGAGAGCTGTTGTGATATTTTTTTTTCTGGCAGCGTAATGAAGAAAAGTGTGTTCTTAATGAGGGAGGCTTTTATTACAGATCATTATGAATGTCCAAAGTGCAAGAGAAGTATAAGTCTGATTGAATGGGCACTGGTGCTCAGGTTTTTGGCTTGTTGTTTGATGGGGGAAAAAAAAACAACACTTGCATCTAAGACAAAGGCTTTGAATGTACAATCAGCTTGAAATGGGGGGGAGATCTGAAGATATTTGTTTTATGGTTGGTGTATATAGAGGCCATTTTGTTACGAATCAAAGCAGCACGGTAGTTGTATAGAGCTAGCCACTCTGTCAACATGGCGCTGACTATGTCTATTATTCTTAACTTCTACTTGAAGTTTAAAAAAAAAAAAAAAAAAAGTCAGTTGTGCCCATTTGAATATAAATAGTGTCTTCATACTTTTATTTTTTACACTTTTAACCTAACATCTGTTTTTATCGTGGTATCAATTATCTTTGTATTATTTACTCCCCATAAGCACGACTAATATAATTAATGTCGTCCACCCGCGCTTGCACTACCTGTGTGGCAGTAGCTGCAGTAATGTCTCGAGAGTTGCTCAACGGCCATACTTATAAGCCAGTCTTGGAGAACCTCTGCACTTGCACCATTATCTTTAGTCGTGTTAAACAAAGGTTCTGATGGAGTCCCAAAAATTCCATCGGGCTGACACGTTTTGTTTATTGGCATACCTATTTAAAACGTGCCTCACAACAGACACTAAAGTGAAAGCAATCTATATAGGTTGGGTTGTGCAACAGTTTCTTCTGTTTTTAATTTGTAAGTTTTCAAGATGTTCCCTCTCCAGCGAAAAGTACAATATAAGAAAAGAGACTTCTTTAACTCCAACTGTAAAGAGGGAAAAGGGGGTGTTCACTGCACAGCTAACATATCCAAACAATTCTGACAAAATATTCTGTATTTTGTGCACTTGTCCAGACAGCTATGCATTATTATGTGATTATTTTACTTTTAGAATTTAATTTTTTAATAGTAGGTAGGAGTTTCACTCAATTTTCAGGAAGAAAGTTAAGATAATATTTGGAACGGATGATGGCTCTTGTGCATTAGAATAAACAAAGTGTGATCGTGGGTTATTGTCACCGACAATTATTACAATGTTTATTTAGTTTATTACACCTTAATTGTTATGGAGGCTCATTGATACCGTGTATGAATGAATCCGGACGTTAATGTTGTGCAGACGGCGATTCCCAGCCTAAAATTTTGTATAATTAAAAAAGGTAAGTGAACATAAATTAGTTTGCAAGAAAGGGCATAAGTTAAGCGGGCACAGCCCCTAGTAGTGAATCAAGTCGGTCACTGTGCAGTCTAGCAGACTGCCGCATTTGATAAAATGTGGTAAGCATTCGTAAGGCATGGCAGTAGTACATCTCATAGGCTAAACTACACCACGATTTAACCCCCCACAGTGTCTTCTCTCTTATCCACCGCAGGTTACGTTTTGTGTAAGTTATATGAGAGCGAAAAATAGGTTAATAGAGCGGGCAGTTTGGTATGTGTTTCTCAGCATTAAACGGCAATGGGTTGAAATGATCTACACTTGAACATGTGAGGACGTGTGTGCGATACGACCTTAAAAAAATAATTTCAGAGAGGCTGCGAGTAATCCTATAGGTTTAGGTTTAAAAACAATCCTAACCCTTAGGCTACCTTAAAAATTTTAAATCATAACCCTAATGATGTGGAAGATTGAAATTGTTCTTTGAAAGTCATCCAAATAAGTTTCCAAGAAGCCTTCGGTTTAGGGTTAGGGTTAGGTTAGGTTTTGTTTAAAATTCCTAACCCCATTTACCTCTTTTTACGTATAACGTCCGTGAAGAGGTCTTTAAAATTTTTTGTTTTTTAACTCATTCTAAACACCATGCAGAAGGAGAGTTTTACCCAGGCCCAAAAAATTGACGGTTTTTTTTCAACAAATGTTTTTAAAAACAGGCAAAAAAGTAGACATATACATTAATTCAGCAGATAGGGCCTATATATATTATGCATCAAAGCTTAAGGAAATTGGAATGAAGAATGTTTTGGTGTGAAACAATATGTTGAGTTCTTATGTGATTTAATAATTATTTGTTGTGTCTTACGAAGTATGGAAACCACAAAAATTCAAAATAAAAAAACTAATCAAAGTTGTGCAACTTACACATAAGTATTTCAGCTCTATTGAATTCTGTGACAGTAACAGGAATCAAAACGATTATCCAGTTGAAAATTAGTCAAGAAGTTTGATCACAGACAAAAGAAAATTCTCATTTTTATTATATTTTTTTTTTAGTTGAGCGACATATTGCTGAACTGGAATCTCACTTACACAGTCCTGTCCCACACAATTTAATTAATTAATTACAGTAGAACTCCATTTATCCGAACCCCAATTATCCGAACATCCAATTATCCGAACACTTTTTCCAGAAAAAAAAAAATCAGATGCCACAGTCACGTTAGACTAAAATTCTGAATCTTTTGATGCGGCAAACTTCAAATGTGTGCGAACAATTTGTAGAGAATGGGATGGGCTAATGGTCGGTCGCTTACGTACAGGAGGTCAGTTAGATCATAAAGTCAGTTAATATCTGGTTTACCAATCCAGTGTACGTGTGCGTTCTAGGTAGAACACTGGCTAAACAGACAGTTCAACTTAAAATAATTGTGTCTGTTACTACAGCAGAATAATTTTGGTGTACAAGTATTTCTCTGTGCGATATGGCATCTTCCAATAGGCCTAAAGCATATAAAAGGAACCGCAATGTTTTGTCAATTGAAACGAAAACAGAAATTATCAAGAGACTAGGACAAGGTGAAACTGTGTCTTCACTTGCGAGGATTTTCAATGTTGGGAAAGCTACCATCTCTGACATCAAAAGTAACAAGGATAAAATTATGAGTTTTGCATCGAAATTTGATAGTGAAAATGGGTCGAAGAAACGTAAAACCATGAGAAATGCGAAAGATGTGAAATTGGAAGAGGCTTTGTATATATCGTTTGTGCAACGAAGAAGCAAAGGGGAACCTATCTCTGGTTCTCTGTTGTGTGAAAAGGCACTTCAGTTCAACAATCAACTTGACGGTCCTCCTGACTTTAAGGCTAGCCAGGGCTGGTTAAGAAACTTTAAATCTCGTCATGGCATACGAGAATTGGAGATTCAAGGGGAATCTTTATCTAGCGATGCAACTGCCGCTAAAAATTTTAAAGAAACATTCTTGGCTTTTTTGGAAGAAGAAGGTTATTCACTCGATGATGTGTATAATGCCGATGAGACTGGCTTATACTGGAAATCATTGCCTCAAAGATCACTTGCATCTCAGCGCGAAGCAGCTGCCCCTGGGTTTAAAAAGTGCAAAGAGAGAGTAACAATTTTGGTAGCCGCGAATGCCAGTGGAAGTCATCGTTTACCGGTGCTAATGATCGGCAAAGCCAAAAAACCACGTTGTTTAAAGAATGTGACATGTCTCCCATTGTGTTACAAAGCACAGAAGAGTGCTTGGATGAATAGTGAAATATTTCTTGATTGGTATACAAATCAGTTCATCCCAAATGTGAAGAGGTTGAGAAAACAAGAAAAGAAAACTGGAAAAGTAATTCTTCTACTGGACAATGCACCATCTCATCCAGAGACGGATACATTGAATGCAAGTTGATGCAAATTTTTAAATTCTGTAATTTTTTCTGCCTCCCAATGTAACAGCACTGATTCAACCAATGGATCAGGGTGTTATAGCAAAGCTTAAAAGATGTACAAGAAGGAAGTCCTGCGTCGTTTATTGTTGGCTGAAGATGAAGAAAGTGTGGTGGCGTTTTCCAAAAAGCTTAATCTCAAAGACTGCTGCTATATGTTAGCTGATGCTTGGACCACCCTGTCACAAGATAATCTCAACAAGGCTTTGGAGTAAGATTGCTTGGGAAAAAAGGAGGAATTGAAACTACTGCAGTGGACACAAATGATGATTGTATAAATGAAGTTGTGGAACTGTTTTAAAACAATAATAATCTCAAAACGAAGGATGAAAAATAATACAGGAAAAAGAAATACAGAGATAATAAAAGAAGAAATCGGGTGAAAGAAAAAAGAAAGAATGTAGGAAATTAAATGAATATAAACCCTACGTCACAAGCAATGCCCGGATTTTCGGACTGTGACAAAGATGATGAACACAAGTGGCTAGAAGATGATAATGATTCTGGTTTTCAGTTTTTGAATGACGAAGAAATTTTGTCTTTTGTGCAAGAAGAAAACCAAATACATGTAGTGACCGATGATGAAGGCTCCTCAGAAGTACATGATGTACTTGTAGATTATGAAGAAAAACCAAAACGTCGACCAAGTCCTGAAGAGGCCTTTATAGCACTAGAAACAGCGATGGCTTGGTACGAGCAAGAAGATGACAGCTGTCCTACACAGCTTCTGCTGTTGAAGAGAATGCGGGACTTAGCAGCCAAAAGGAGACTATCCAGTTTGGTGCAAAAGAGGATTCCTCATTATTTTAAATAGTGGGCTACATCTGTGCAAGTACATATATACGTAAGTTGCGCCCGGTTTTGAATCGTTTGTAATGTTATTTTGAAAACATTTCTCTTTCTTAACAAAAATAATTAATACAAGTAGTACATGCACTGCAGTGTAATAAAAGATTTTGGTGATACAGTGATCTAATACAGTGTGGGTATTATTATTACAGTACAAGTAAATATGTTTTATAGTGTATTTTCCTTGTGATGGTTAATTATTTTTAGAAATATGTGTACATGTACTCGATACATTATGTAATCCAATTATCCGAACATTTGATTATCCGAACGATGCTCGGTCCCATGGGGTTCGGATAAATGGAGTTCTACTGTACTTAAAATTATCAAATTTGTTAAACATCCTTAACGGAATCAAAAATAGGTTATTATCGCTAATGATATTGCTAAAATTCATTTAGACATAATCTATTGCAGTTGATCTGTTGAAAGTTTATGACTGTTATGTATCTGACCACGCTAATTGTACACAAACTGCCTAATGACGTCATTAATTGATAAAAGTATGCAAAAATTAAGCACCTTTGAATATATCTAAGACGTCTTTTGCTACCTGTTCAAAAAAATTTGCGAGCGTTCGTGGACCACAGGAAGTGTTTACTTGATTTGAACAAGCTATGGCCACTTATTTTCTAACTTTTCATTCAAATTTGGAACTCATATAAAGCGGGCACACCATGCATCCTGCGGGTAGATTTGTAGGGTAACCTGGCTCACCATACGGCTCGTGGGTTAGAATGAGTTATGGCCATATCAAACAGACAGCCCACTGTTCTTTATTTTAACCTCCCTGCTGGGACACACCTTATTTGGGTGGCAGTGGATCGAAGAACATGTCCTGCTGTTGATTTCAACCTTACAAATATATAACATCGCTGCTCAATATCTCAATGATGAAACGACTACGCCAAAGAGTGATGTCTGTATGTCAGATCTGAAGAAAAAAAAAGAATATTTAAGTGAGTTGATTTTTGCATCAAAAGTACAGTGGAGTTGAATGACCCCATGAATTCACAATACCTTTTGTTGTTCTTAACTCTTTGACTCCAGACCAACACTCTGAGTGTTGCAAAATTGAACGCGCCGTCTACAGCGCAACACTCAGAGCGTTGTTTTTTTTTTTAGATTATCACGAATAAAACCCAAAAATTTAAGTCCGTTTAATGCAGTTCCATATTTTAAAACTCGTAGAATGCTACTATTTAAACAACTAATTTGACTGTAGTTAAGCAGCACATGTGCGTTTGTTTTGGTGTTATTATCACTCTCAACCTATATTGTGTGACGATTTGCGATTTTCATTGTTATTGCTAGAGAAATATGTCACGCTTTATTTTACATTTTCTAAGTCTCAAAAGCGATTTTAATATCCTAAGCAAATAATTGTGTCAAACTACTTTGAAAACATTGCTGACATTGATGATGATTGTTTGGTAGTCACAGTTTGTTGTCAAAAATTAATGCGGAATCGGTGCAGGAAAAGCTAGACACATTAGATTTAGTTGATGAGTGGGCGTAGTCATATTCTCAAAAAATGGCTTCTGCCAAGATCAAAAAGCAACAAAACTAGACCTACCGTAACATCTAATCACTAGTCCTAGTTAGAAGATGAAGCTAGGGATACTATTAAAACATTAAACAAGTGTAAAAAAGTTTTTATATACACGTTATTCTTCTTTATTTGTTTGAAAATTACGTAATGCACGATTGCATAATTTATTTTTTTTTCTTACAAGGGACCACAGTAAAAAAACTAGGTGTGAATAAAACACTAAATGTACTAATTGTGGCCATTAAGCAATGTTTTTTTTTTTACTTTGTATATGGATTAACTTGATGTTTGAAGACTAAAAAGAAATGTTTTATTGTCTACAACAGTAATTTGTCTTTGGTAAGATCGTATTTTAAGCTAACAGTTAACTTTTTAGTGTTTTTTAATTTTACATGCAAAATGTTTTAAGTATAAACGAACACACTATGTGTTAATACTACCGAAAGACGTTATATATTAAAAATTCTCTATCCATTTTACCCTACAGTTTGGTATTATAATAAGTACATGTTCACAGAAATAAAGATGTATCAGATTAACATAAAAATTTCACTAAAAGACAGTACACTTCGCACTGCAGCCCTTTAGAATTCTTAAAAAAATAAAGTTATGGCACAGGGAAAATGGAAAAAGGAATTAATAAAAGAGAAAGAAATCGGGTGAAAGAATAGGAAGAAGGATGTAGGAAATATAAAATGAATATAAACCCTACGTGAATTTGACTAAAAAAAGTAGCTTTGATAACGATCAGGTATCACCTGTAGCACATGAGGCACCCTATCAGATGAGGTGTGGTTTATCTAGGGAACCCCCATTAATTTTCATTTCATTCGGTTTTACTTACAGAACTTGTTTCGATTCGTGACTGTTGCCTTCCATCAGTTTATTTATAGAAAACTGTGCTAGTATTTGACTCAACTTACAAAGCAATGTGGAGGAGAGAGGTTAAGGTACCTCCATATTGCCGGCTGTCATTTTATAAAGTTTTAGAGGTGCTTTATATGATGGTTGCATATATGTGACATAGTTCATGTTGGTAGAATAGTAAATTTGATGTCAAGGAGCGACAAATAGATGAGAAAGATGGTAGTTGTAATTTCTGAAGCAGTGAAGACTAAGAAAATTAATTGTATTGCAGTAAGTAAGGATACATTACCAACCTTTTATTTAAATCACTCTGTTGAGAAAAATACATTCAGACAGGGTCACAGTACAAACTAGACTTAGGGAAGTGTCAGTAGTTTCATGAGTTCCCTAGTAAAGGAGACGTGCAACTATAGAGCCAGTACTGGCACACAATCAAATGCACATATTTATCTCACTCATGGAGAATTCTCAGAAAATTAGTGAATTGTGCTAATGAAAATAGACATGGGATTTATCTTCCCATACCTTCTTCTTCTTTGATCCTTAGCTTCCGACTGTCAAAGTAGTCAGTGGCCATCACACCTGGTTGCCATCTTGTAGGGCAGCAACAAACTGCCTCCACTTTGCTCGGTCGTTGGCCATCCTTTGTGCAGTGCCCCAACTCGGGTTAATGCTTTACATCTCAACCTCCACAGTTCTCCACCACTTTGTTTTTGGTTGGCCTGTCTTTCGCCTCCCTTCTGGGGTCCATAGCGTAGCTGTTCTTGTTATGGTTATCAGGGTCTCTTCTAAGGACGTGGCCAACCCCAATTAAAACCATCTGCCAGCTATGATGGTGTGCATGTCCTCTTGGGTTGCACAACGAGTAAGCAGTTCTTGGTTGGTGATGGTAATCGGCCAAAGGATTTTGAGAATTTTCCTAGGCAAAGTGTGTGGAAAGAGGGCAATTTCGACATTTCCTTCTCTGTTATTCTCCAGCATTCTGCACCATAGAGAAGCACAGGAAGTACACAGCTTTCAAATAATCTTAATTTGGTGTTTGTGCTGTACTGAGAAGACTTCCAGATGTTGTTTAGACTAGCAAAGGCTATTCTCACTTTATTCATTCTGTTGTTGATGTCTTTGCTTGTTCCACCATCTGGTGTTACTGTGCATCCTAGGTATGTAAATGTGTCCATACCTTGACAAAAGTAATATTAATCCACAGACTATTCAACAAAGAGGAAATAACTGTTAGTGGTGGCACTGGCATAGATGCTGGACAACTTAACATCATCATTCATCACCATATTTTATTTTTTTTTCTGCGGAGCATGGAGCTACCACTGCAGCTGGTCCCCCATGCAGGAAGCCTGCACCAAGAGGTCACATGCTCTTGCAGTTGTGGTTTGTGTAGCAATATGTTTTACATGATGAGATCCACACCCTCTCATACACAAACCTCACATTAGTCACCTGGTACAACATGCCTGAAAGAGCAGTGGTCCAGTTATTTCTTTGTCTCATCAGAGATCCCCCCCCCCCAGGAACTGCACAATTTAACATCATAATATGAAGGATAAAAATCAGCAGCAGCTTTGATAAAACAGTACTCCGGATAGGAAGCTGGGGAGAAACTTGATAGGCTACAATAGCAGGGCACATTAAAAAAAAAAAAAAGAAATGTGATGAAGAAATGAACTGGTGCTAAACATAGAATTTTGCATCTCTTCTGAGTGGTTTTGCAGACAGATTATTGTGAAATTGACCAGTTTTTATATGTTTGTCATGGAGGAGGGGCCACACTGGGGAATGCACAGGATCGCATGCCTACTGTAGAATTTCTAAGATAATTCTTAAGACATTACTCTGAGTTCCTGAACAGATACTCAGATCTCACTTTAATATTGTCATTGAAAAACAATTTCTATGTTGGAGATAAAAGGATTCAAATTATACCATATGCAATAATTTCTTGCCAAAGACTGTGTTTTTTGTAGTTAAGATCATGCTAATTTCAGAAAGTTGTGTGCAGGTCTGTGTATTATGTAAGAGAAAAAAAGGTTCAGTGATTGAATAAGGAAAAGTGTAATGACACCTTAGAAGCATATGTCATTCATTACCCAATAGTTGCTCTAGGAGCATAGGCCTCATAACAAATCTTGTTGTGTGCTATCAGCTTAAGGTCTTTCGATTTCTTTCTTATGGCTTTCCTTTCTCTTTCTCTCTCCAGTTCTCTTCTCCATGTGTTTAAGCATGTGTTTGGTCTGGCAGAAAAAAATACTTGTTTAGTGGCATCATAATGCTGCCGTTTACTCTTTAAAGCACAGTCACGCACTTGCACATACATATAGAAAGCAAGAACCTATTTTAGTTTTTTTTTTTACCCTAGTTAGATTCTTTCATTTTACGTAAAAAGCTGTGAGCTGAATCATAGAATAATAGACAGACTTGGCGATGTTTGACATATCCCAAATGACTATCGATATGTCAATGGTGTTACATTTGTGGTGTTGCTTAGAGTGATTAAAATGTAAGAATGTCCAAAGTGTAAGAATGTTGTATCTGGTTGAATGGAAGCATGACAGTGATGGCTTTATATGCGTTTGCCGAGTTTGTGGGCAGTAAGCTGGTTGTTTTTAGTTAACATACGACATCATTGTTTGTCGGAAAAAGCTTGAAACTGGGTTATGGTTGAAGTTAGAAGCAGCAGGTATGTTTTTAATAAAGTTCAAGTTGGCTGATGAGTTTGTGTCTTGTCTGCTGTTCTTGATTCTACCAAGTTGTGACTTAAATTACAGTGGAAAAACCTTGCGTAACCATGGGAAAAAATACATATAAACCAGTGGTTTTTTTTTATAAGCTACGCTTCATCATTATTAATTTTCACATGCTGTGAAAGTTATTGATAGTTTCTTTGAATTTTTGTGTGTATGTGAATTATTTAGACTTATTTTTTTCCTTTTTAAACTGGAGTAAAGAACACGCCTGTATTCAGTCTGAGATAAGATGATTATCTACTCCCTATGTTGGGTTCCTGCCATCAATGGTACCTATACCTTGTAGCGGTATGGCAGCTTGTGTACCCTGACAATCCCCAGAGCTATGCCAGTGGGAGTTTTACTCCTGGTAGGTTCAACCATGCTGGACTGGTCTGCGTGGGTAGGGGTCAGACAAAAGCTGGTACCCTGGTCCTCCAGGTTGGGGGTTTTAGCACAGGGCCGACACCCCTGTCTGTGTAAAAAAATCACACACGTTACGGAAACAGCAATAAATGGAAATACTTTGATGCGGGACGGACATCCGGAGTCTCAGGCTCGTATGACTGACAGTGGTGAAAGCCGAAAGGAAGCCACTGGCATGAAAACGGATGCCCAGACCGCAAAACACGAAACCAGAATTGGTTTTTGGAATGTCAGAACTATGAACGAGGCAGGAAAGCTGAGACAGATTACAGCAGAGATGAGGAACTACAAACTACATATCCTGGGAATAAGCGAGAGCAGATGGACAGGGATGGGGAGAATAAAAAACAGCTACAGGGGAAACAGTACTTTATTCTGGTAGAGAGGACGGTCAGCACAACGAAGGTGTAGCCATTATCCTTAAGAAAGGAATGGAAAGATCTCTACTGGAATGGAAACCCATTAACAACAGACTAATAAGAGCAAGACTGAGAGGGAGATTCACCAACACCACAATTATACAATGTTATGCACCAACAAATGACAGCGACGAAGAGATTAAGGACGAGTTCTATCAACAGGTACAAAAGGAAATGGAAACTGTACCCAGGTACGATCTTATTATAGTAATGGGAGACCTAAATGCGAAAGTTGGAACACACAATAATTATAACGAAAGAGTAATGGGGAAATGCGGCAGTGGAACAGTAAATGAGAATGGGGACAAATTAATAAGCTTCTGCAGTATTAACAACCTGGTCATCGGAGGAACACTTTTTCAACACAAAGAAGTGCACAAGTTAACATGGGAATCACCAAACGGACGAGACAAAAACCAGATAGATCACATAATGATCAATGGCAGATGGAGACATGCACTACAAGACGTGAAAGTAAGAAGAGGCGCAGATGTGGGAAGTGATCATCACCTAGTAGTAGCAAGACTGAAGGTGAAACTCAGAGCTGCTGGACCAGTTGCAGTCAAACAGAAAAGATACAACATCACGAAACTTAAGGACCCCCTCACCAGAAAAGCGTTCACGGTCGACGTAAAGAGACGATATCTGATTACCAAAAGCCAGGAAAGAACAGAGACCGACGATGTGGACCAGAAATTCAACACCATCTCAACAATATATAAAGAAAGCAGCAAGTCATGCTTGGGATTCCAGGAAAGAAAGAGCCAAGACTGGATAACACCAGAAACACTAAACACCATAGCGAAGAGAAAGGAAATGAAAAGGAAGAAAACAGAAGCTAAGTCTCCCAGGTTAAAGGCAATATATAGTGAACAGTACAGTCAGCTGGACAAGGAAGTAAAACGTCAAACCCGTGCTAACAAAAGGACATTTCTGGATGACCTTGCAAGACAGGCAGAAGAGGCAGCACTGAGAAATGAACAAAGCACAGTTTATAAAATAACTAAAGCTATCAGTGGAAAACGAGGTGCAGAAGACATAACGTTAGTAAGAGACAAGCAAGGAAATCTCATCACCACAGCACAGGGGCAGGAAACAAGGTGGGCAGAGCACTTCAGAGAAACACTGAATAAGGAACCACCAGAGACTCAGCTGAATGTTCCTGAGGCTGAAAGTGACTTAGACGTAAATACAGACATTCCACGAAAAGAAGAAATTATCACAGCTATCAAAGGGCTAAAAAATGGAAAGCGCCTGGTCACGACAATCTAAATGCTGAGCTATTCAAGACAGACCCTGAACTAGCAGCAGAACTATTAGAACCACTATTTGCACAAGTCTGGGAAACTGAGACAACACCAACAGAGTGGAGTAAAGGAACAATTGTCAAATTGCCCAAGAAGGGCGACCTTGCAGACTGCAACAACTGGAGAGGAATTACCCTCCTCTCAGTTCCCAGCAAAATACTAGGCAGGATAATCATCCAGAGAATTTCAAAAGCAGTTGGCCATAAACTGAGGAAAGAACAAGCGGGCTTCAGAAAGAACAGAAGATGTGCAGATCATATATTTGCCCTCAGGAACATTATAGAGCAGTGCTCAGAATGGCAGAGACAGCTGTACATTAACTTTGTTGATTTTGAAAAGGCTTTCGACAGCATACGTAGGGACAGCCTATGGAAAATTCTGAGGGCTTATGGAATTCCCAGCCGCATTGTTTCCATTATAAAAAGCCTCTATTCTAACTTTACGTGCAGTGTTGGATCGAGTAATGTAACTTTCGAAGTGAAAACAGGAGTATGACAGGGATGCCCCTTATCAACAACATTATTTTTGACAGTCATAGATTGGGTGATGCGCCAGACAACAGAGGGCAGTCCAAGGGGAATTAGATGGACAACGTTTTCTACACTGGAAGATTTGGAATATGCAGATGACATTGCACTGCTCGCGCATTCACACCAACACATTCAAGACAAAACTGATAGACTGAATAAGTATGGCCAGCAGGTTGGCCTGAACATCAATCTGAAGAAGACAGAGGTCATGACACTAAATGTGGGCAATCCTGAGCCAATAACAGTAAGGAACCAGAAGTTAGAACAGACAGACACATTTACTTACCTAGGAAGCATAGTAACACCTGACGGCGGAACAAGCAAGGACATTAACAACAGAATGAATAAAGCGAGAACAGCCTTTTGCTATTCTCAACAACATTTGGAAGTCTTCCCAGTACAGCACAAACACCAAATTAAGACTGTATGAGAGCTGCGTACTTTCTGTGCTTCTCTATGGTGCGGAATGTTGGAGAGTAACAGAGAAGGAAATGTCGAAACTGTCCTCCTTCCACACAATCTGCCTAAGGAAAATTCTCCGAATCTTTTGGCCAAACACCATCAGCAACCAAGAACTACTTATTCGGAGTAACCAGGAGGACATGCACACCATCATAGCTGGCAGACGCTGGAGTTGGGTTGGCCATGTCCTCAGAAGGGACCCTGATACCATCGCAAGAACAGCTATGCTATGGACCCCCGAGGGAAAGCGAAAGAGAGGCCGACCAAAAACAACTTGGCGGAGAACTGTGGAAGCTGAGATGCAAAGAATGAACCACAGTTGGGGCACTGTACGAAGGATGGCCGCCGACCGAGCAAAGTGGAATCAATTTGTTGCTGCCCTACAAGACGCCACCAGGCGTGATGGCCGCTGACTGCTTTGACGGTTGGCGGTTATGGATCAAAGAAGAAGAAGAATGTTGGGTTCAGGTGGAAACAGTGCTTTTAGTCTTTGAATTGGGATATTGTTACGTGTCGTTATTGTTCAATTATTCCGGAGATATTCTCCGTGGCCAAGGTAGACTCTAGGGGGCAGTCATACAACACGTAATCAGTATAACTGTACTGAGCGGACCAACACCTCCTTCACAATTTTACAAACATGCAGTTTATTAGGTTTGACACACGGCTCGATGGTAAGAGATATATATACAGCCCCAAAGGCAAATGCAGTGATATGTATGTCCAGTCCGTTCCCTATCAAACGCTGGTCATTGGCAATCATTCAAACTTTATTTAATATCGTCCTTTGGACATTTTTATGAATAGGCACACATTTCCTTACTAGAATAAGCCAGGGACACCTCAACCAAGTATATGATGTCCTGGTGATGGAATAATTCAGGAAAAACACAGAATACTGCAGGAGCTCAAAACACATACGTCCACTCACTTCCTAACACAAGTCGCATCTCCTTGCAGACACTCAACTCACTTCTGCTTCAAATTTGTTCACGTCTGCCAGACAACCATATCGGCATGACGTCACTTCCTTTATTAATAAGTGACTCCGTATAAAATAAACAAAAAAGGAGCCCTGTTGAGCTGCCTATAATTCCGACATAATCGTTATGAATTTTAATCATAACAGATATCATCTACATAAGCAATTAAGCCTGACAGTATTCCACTGTCCATTATATCTTCTCACTTTCCTTGTCTCTCTTAAGTATATAATTCCCAGACACACCTCTTCTGTCTGTACTCTCTGATATTTCAGGATGTTTACTCCTTGTTCCCCCCCTTAAGTATATAATTCCCAGACACACCTCTTCTGTCTGTAATCTCTGATCTTTCAGGATTTTTACTCCTTGTCCCCTCAAGTATATAATTCTCTGACCCACCTCTTGTCTGTACTCTCTGATCTTTCAGGGTTTTTATTCTTTGTCCCCTCCTTAAGTATATAATTTTCTGACCCACCTCTTTTGTCTATATTGTCTGGCCTTTCAAGCTTTTTATTACTTGTCCCCAGAGTTGTCTTCAAGTCTTTCCTAACAAGTCTCAAATCTAGTCAAGTCTCTTAGTACAAGTTTCGACAAGTTTCATTTTTAATCTAAGACTGTTTATAGTTACAGTCTTTTGTCTTTTGTCTTCGAACAGTCATATTAATTACAATAAAAAATAATGAAAAGATGATTTTAGTATTTTTAATATTTTTAATTATTTACTGACTACTTCAGTTATTTCTTCGTTTTAAACAACACCATGTTTTTGGTTCCTCTTTTAAGAGTTCTTTGTGAATAAAGTTTAAACAACACCATGCGAAGTTCTTTGTTGGCGAAGTTGGTTCACCTTTTGGTGAATTTTTGTCGAGCTGACAATTAAAAAACCTGAATTGAGTCTTGAGCCGAATTGTTGTGGTGACTTAAATCTGACTCAATTTCAGATCAATTGACACGAGTCGACAACACTGCTTGTCATCTCCTTAAGTATTTAATTCACTGACCCACCTCTTCTGACTGTTCTATGATCTGTCAGGCTTTTTGCTACTTGTTCCCTTCTTAAGTGGTTGATTCTCTGACGCACCTCTTCTGTCTGTACAGTCTCGCCTTTCATTCTTTTTACTACTTCATCTGGCAATCCTTTGATCCACCATCCCTCCTTTTCATCCATTGTCAACATCTGTCTTTTCTCACCTTCTGATCATGCACACTATTTTTTGCTCATTATTTGCGCAATGCAACAGATGTTAAGCTATAATTTTATAAGGCACACGTGCATACACATGCAATCCAGTTGTCATTTTATTGTCAAGGTGAAGACAATATCCAGTCTTTTATTGCTTGATCAATGCGCAATATCATTGTTAGTAGGGACATGAAGAAAAATGATCTATACATAAGAGATAGTCTTACTAAAGCACGCAGTTTAATTTAAAAATATAGTGTTTTGGATAGTGACTATAGATAAGAAGAATACAAGGAGCGTAAAGAAAATAAAAAATGATATGTAATTTACATGACCAGAAAGTGGGATGGAAAGGGTAAGAAAAGAAGGATGGTGAGCATGGATGATAAGGAAGGATGATCAGTCATAGAACTGAGAGATGAGGCAAGTAGAAAACCTGAGTGTTAAAAGCATACATGACAGAGGAGGAGGATCAGAGAGTTATATGCTTAAAGAAGGGAGGGGAGAGCGAGAAGCTGTAAATAACAACAGAACATTGTAAAGTTAAAATGTCCATTGTTGTTCTCGGCGGAGTCTTTAAGGAGACAGAATGAAGAATATGGCCACTGCTTCCATAGGCAACTAATAGTAAGAGTTGACTAATATGAAGTTGTGCCTGGGGTCAGCAACCTCATCACGTGGAACAAGTTGCTACAACAAATACTGCTGCCGGAGCACATGAATGATTGATGCAGGCTTCCAGTAAGTAAAGTGTAAATACAAAAATTAATGGGCTACTGTAAAACTGGTAAGGATATATATATATATCATCATCATCTCAACCCGTAACCCGTCATGGGTCGTAGAGGTGCCATGGTGGAAGCATCAGCAGACAGGGACCTCCACTATATATATATATATATAAACAAATAATACAGTATTGAATAAGTTTTACAAATTATCGGGACACAGGAAACATGGGACGTTTCGGGTTTGCAGTGTCTATTTTTCTTTAACACGTCTGTATTTCTTGTCCTTGTTGCCTGTTTGTAACTGTGGCTGATGAAGGTTGAAACTCGAAACGTCCCGTGTTTCCTGTGTACCGTTAAATTGTAAAACTGATTCAATACCATTTCATTTGTTTATATATGTATATATATATATTTCCAGTAAGTAGGCCAGCTACAGTAGTGGCTGCAAACTCCATAAGGAGTGAAAGAACTTAAATGCTTACACAGATGAAAAGTTTCCAGCTTGGTTTCCTCAGAATTTAACATCTCTGATATACAGTCTTCAGACACACATAACTCTTTGATGGATGGTTTTTTTTTTAATTTATTTTTTGAACGGCGAACAATGCCTCAGTTGCATACATGCCACACCTCGGAGATGAAAAACCTGTACAAAAAATCCAAAACCCTGTACAAAGACCTGCAAAACCTGTACAAAAACTGAAAAAAACATATCAAAAGAGTTAATTCATGTAAAAATATTTTCAATTACAGTAGGCTGCATTAAAAATGAGGCACGGAAATGTTGCCTTTTAAAGCAAGGTCTTCACTTATTTTAAAACCCAAACAATAAATGTCTGAGTTTATTTTACACTGTAAAAATAATGTGATGGTGTCATCATTTAGTCTATTTCTGTGCTTAATTATCACTAACAGACTGGGAAATCACGTGTTCTATAGGACCTTATAAAAGAACTCTGAGACACAGTAATAGAAAGGGAATGGGTTAGAAAACCTGTACAGAAATTATGTACAGGGTGTACACATCTGAAAACGCAAACACCTTGTACAGATTATGGGTAAACCATAGCATGTGGCATGTATGCAGTTGGCTGTGTGTGGTGTTCCTGGAAATGGAGCCTCCCAGATCTGGGGCAGAGTTGCATCTCGGCTCCGATGACGCTCACTGTTGCAGCCACCTCACTGCACTATTGGATGAACATGAGGTGTAGCATACATATAGGCATGAGGTGGCAAGGAAGCTAACCCATAACAATTTCTTGCTGAAGTCGGATGTCTGGGGCCAAAAGGCGCACATATTGCAGCCTAGTTGTAAACTATGACACAATGTACTCGTACTTACCTCTCAAAACTAACAGCCAGCAATGTAAGAGAGATATGACTGAGAGCAAGTGCAAACAAACAACAAAAATTTTTTTTTAATCATAAGAAATGTCCTCAAATGATCTTTAGCAATAGCAGTGTCTCTAAATGCCATCATATTGCTGATTATGCCCTGCCCTTTTCATCTTATCATCATCATTTTCCATTGCACCCCTTATCGAGTACAAAACCATCACGGCAGCTGGTCCTCTTGCAGGAAGCATCTGCCATCACATGTTCTTGTTGTGGGAGTTATAATTGGTTTGACAAGATGAGGCTGCCAACCCCATACACGACCTCATATTAGTTGCCTTGTATGACATGCTTGAGGGTGTAGTAGTCCTATTCTTTACCATTACAAACATGACCTGAAATTAATGTTAGCGTTTCGCAGGGTAACTCAATTTAGCCTTGTTGGCTATTATGTTATACAGAATTTTGGACTCGCATTTTTAAATTGCTGGAACTTATTTTCTTCTCAGTTACATTACCTATCTCTAGTTGAGACTTTCACAACCGTTATTTAGCAGCCTGTTTATATTACAGTCCATTTTAAAGATTAATAAAAAAACAAACATATAACAAGCCTACCCTTGAAATTACTGCCACTATTTGATTTTTTTTATGAATTATGTTATCAATCAATACCCTTTAGCTCCCCAAGGAGCATAGGCCTTCAACAAACACATACCAAGTCCTCCAGTCACGTGCCATCAGCTCAAGTTATTTCCATGTTTTCCTCATTACTTTCACTTCTGTCTCCAGTTCTCTTCTTCATGTGTTTTTTGGTCTACCTCTGCCTTTCTTACCCTGGAGATTCCGTACCATTTCAATCCTTCTAATCTATGCAAGCACCCGTTTATGAAAGTCTGTAGCTTTTTGGTTGTTGTTTTTGTTGTTCTCCATGTTTCAGAGCCATACAATAGGACTGACTTGACATTTGAGTTGAAGATTCTTATTTTCATGTTTGACGTGATTTCTCTTGTTCTCCATATGTTTCCCAATGCAATGAAAGCTCCTCTTGCTTTTTGTATTATTATTTTTATATCATTGTCTGTCCCTCCAACTTTGTCTATATTACTGCCAAGATATGTGTATGATTCTACATCTTTTAGTGGCGTTTCTTCAAGTTCAACCTTGGTATCACTTCTTGCATTTATTCTCATAACCTTTGTCTTTTCCCTGTATATTTTCAGACCCACTTGTTGTGACCTCTCATCGAGTATTTTCATTTTGTCTTGCATCTGATTATGGTTATGGGACAGAAGAGCTAAGTCATCTGCAAAATCTAGATCATCAAGCTGTTTAGTCAGATTTCACTGGATTCCATTTCTGATGTCGACGGAAACATTGATGCCCTTAGATGACTGTGTTACTATTCTTTCCTCCCCTTTTAAGCCCTAGTAACACATGACTACCCTATGTAGCTCTCGGGGGTGGGAGGGTATCTGATGAGACAAAAAAAGAATAGGACAACCGCTCCATCAGGCATGTCATTTAAGGCGACTAAAATGTGGTTGGGCATTAGACTGCTAGCCTCATATTTTTTTTTTTTTTTAAATAAAGTTTTGCATTGTTTTGACGAGGCGCGTCCCATTCAACCTAGTCGGTTATATTAGGGCGCATCTCCAAATATAAAAGACCTTTATTGCTACAGAAACCACCACTGCACAAGTACATGAATGTGTGGAGCAGGTTTCCTGCAAGGAGACCAGCTACAATGGTGACTCCATGCTCCGTAAGATATGAAAAGGAAACTGATGATGATGAACACACAAGCTAAGAAAAAGCAAAAAGTAAAATCTGGTGTCACCGGTGATCACACACTTCTTTTCATCTCATCTCTCCCCAGTACATTAGTCTGGTCTGTTATGGCCTCTCTCCTCTTTTTATTTGTTTTCTTGGTCATGAAAAATATTTTTGACAAAACTGTCTAATTTTGGCTGTCAGTTTTATCAACATGCTGGCCATTCCTACACTTCCTTCCTTCACCATGATGGAAGCTCTGTTATGATTTCATTTATTATTGAGGTAGATAGCTGGGCTATTTTCAGTTTTTGTAGCCGCCTCTTATGAACAGGCTTGGAGGGCAGATGTTGTTGTCCTCTCTTGTCAAAGCCCAGGGCTCAGGGTTTCTTTTCCTTTAACCTTGGGTTCAGCAAATCAGTACAGGTGTTTTTAAGTTCTAGTTTTTTGTTTTGTTAGTTTTTTTTTTTATGTATGCTGTTGAATGAGTTACATTATCTTGCTGATATGCAGGATAAGTTCAAACAAAACCACTTGAAAGGCATTTTTAGTTCCATTTTTTTTTAAAATTGTAATTATTAACTGTTCTATCATTAACTTGCCTACTTAAGCTTGACATAAATCTGTGTGTGCATGTTTGTGTGTGTGTCCTGAATCTGGTAGTTAATCTGTAGCTGTGTAGAAAATATAGCAGTCTCATGTACTTTAATAGAACAAATACTAATCCTCGTTAATACAGTTGTTTTTTTTAAATCATGCTGCATGTGTTAGTCGAAACTCACCGTAACACTACCGACCCTTCCTAGAAAAACACAAGAGTTTATTTTTAAGATTTTAAAATCAAAACGTTACATACTTTGATGCCCTCTGACAGCGTTACAGATATATTTTCCGTTGAGAATCATGGAGAAACAGCAATGGCCAGGCGACACAGATTTTTATTCATTAAAAGTTTTAAAAAAAAATTACATGACTGTACACTGAACCATATTGAATTGGGTACTAGGGTAACTCTTGGAAGGTTACGGCTGCAGGCGTGATGCTGACAACATCACCCCTAGTATGCCAATGGTCAAGAAAATATGGGCCTAACACCGTATTCCCAATATGCCTCAATGTGCATGTAACGGGATCCTTTACACAAAACCATCAATCCAATACCCTTTAGCTCCCCAAGGAGCATAGGCCTTCAACAGACACATGCCAAGTTCTCCTTTACACTAAACCATAATAAAACATTTTCTCATCCCTGACCAGATCTGACTTGTGTTCCCCCACAATTTCCCACCATACCCCACACACAAGTAATCAGGTTCCTGTCTTAACAAAGTTTTCTCCTGACTTTGTGTCTTATCTTTGGTGCATGCCATGAAGACCACATCAGATGAAGCTCCAACAACAACACATAAGTCTGGTGTGATCACTGAGTACCCTTTAGCTCCCCAGGAGGATAGGCTTTTAACAAACACATGCCACATCCTCCTGTCACATGCCATCAGCTCAAATTCTTTCCGTGTTTTCCTCATCATTTTCGCTTCTTTATCTAGTTCTCTTCTCCATATATTTTTTGCTCTACCTCTCTTTCTCTGGGGATTCTAGAACAAGGACCGCCTTGTAATGCTATCAGCAGGTTTCCTAGCGCGTGTCCTATCCATCACCAACGTCTTCTCAGCTCTAGTTCCAGTGGCATATGTCTGGTGTGATGGATCTTCAAAAATTCCTATTGTCAGGAACCACTTACCGTGGAGAACACTCCACTGGTTACACCACTGCAGTGTGGATTTATAATAACAAATAAAGGCTCTTTCTTCCAAGAGTATCACCACACAACAATGGCTGATGTAAGAAATAAACGCCTTTAATAGGTACTTCCCTTTAATACTTTATACACACAATAAGGCCTCACACGGCCATCAAACACATCAGATACAATAATGTGAAAACCACTGTAAACATGCCTTAGCAGCTTAACTATCGCCTTCATTCATGAAGGTATGAATTATACAAAATGACTACTCTGAGTTTCGCTCACCTGAGCGGCAAAACTATGAAAATGACACACTCGAAAATCATCGACCTATTATCAAACTACGGCCTGTAGATAATTCGATCTAGACCCTACACTGTTCTAGAAGTACAACGTAATTATCTCCAAGGTCCGAGAATATGGCAGGCACTCAGTTTACGGTGGATGATATCAACCACACAGCGATCTCGCTGGCAAAAGGGAAAATATACGTCCTCCCTGGACAAAGGCTAGTTTCTGACTCCCTAATTTTGCGCCTTTTTCCCGTGACTTCTGGTAGTCACATGACACACCAGTTCGGCTAACCTCGGCCTTTCCGAGTGCCCTATCGCCGACCACAATACATAAGATGCACTGCGAAATAACGCTGTGACACCTATCTTTTCCCTTGATTGTAGACTCTGATACACTGTTTTTGTTCCTTTGTCCTGTTTGTCATTAATGTTTCCTTCTGTTAAAGTTTTTAAGGAGGTGTAATATTTCCTTTTATGTTTGAATGATTTATTATCTAATTTTAATCTCTTTTACTAATATTTTGTTTTTATTTTTAAGTCCTATCTTTTCTGCAGTTTCTTTATTTGTTTTCTTCTGTTTCCTTCATGTGTGCTCAATCCTTTTATTATTCCACATTTCTGCACCAGAAAGTAATGAAATTCATGCATAACACTTGAGAACTTTCTTGTTTGATGTTATATTTGTGTCATGATTTTGAAAGCAGGTGTGGCCTTCCCAATTCTCTACTTGATTAGTGTTTTACAAACTTCTCTTCCTCTATTATTACGTGTTCAAAATTTGAAAATCTTTTTACATGCTTCAAGATCTATCTGTTTATTCCTGTATTAGTTTTAAAAAACCATTCACGATGGTGGTGCATAGGATTTCAACAGCATTCAGAGGTAGGCAAAATTTAGCTCTGGCAACTGCAGCATCCTGAAATGGCATAACATTAGGATTTTATATCATTAAAATGGAAGGCCAGAAGACAGTTTGGTCATCAACTGTTGTCAATGACATTTGAGTAAGCAACATTTTCAGCTTTTACTGGCCTCCTTTGTGTTATCTTAGCGTGAAATTGCCTGCAACACGATGCCTACACTGTGCCAGTAATTTGTGAAATCGCTTGAAAATGTGGTCACTAACGCTGGGTTAGCATTGCTGATTGTAGGTTAGAACGTTTGCCCCATATTCATTGAAAGAACGAATGAACAATTGAAATTTTTATTTCCTCAGGATAAAAAAAAGGCACTGTTGCCTTTTTACATTTCTGCCCTGCAATAATACAATTCTCAAAGAAGAATCATCAAGGCCAGAGTTTGAGTTTCTTTTAACTGATTAAGTTTGCTTCAGAGTGAGATAGACCCCTTGTAGTTTTGGGGGCCTCTGATGAGACAAAGAAAGAACAGGATTACTACTTCCTCATGAATGCCATACAAGGCAACTAACAAGGGGCTGGCAACCTCATCATGTTAAACAAATTGCTACAGACGCCACCACTTGTTGAGCATGTGATGGCTTGTACAGGCTTCCTGCAAAGGGACCAGCTGCAAAGAGGGTGGGGGGCTCTATGTTTCATTAGGAGTGAAAAGAAAAAAATTATGATGATAATGAAAATTAAATACATTGGACTTTTTTTTTTATTATTCATCATGTAAGTAAATGAGAGAGCTGTTGTTGTTGTTGAACAGAATCTGCATCATTGCACTCTGGGCAAACCCAGAGGTCTCAGTCTCCCTCAGTATATATAATGAGAGAGCATAATTCTCTTTACGATCACCTGCTATATATTAGGACTATAACATTTTATGCTCTGAAAATTTGCACTAACTTCATGAGAGTAACTTAACCCACAAGTATCCAACACATACTCACTACTTTTGATGATTATTTGTATTTGCAAGGCATATTGATTGAAATATTAGATAAACAGGTATACCTCGGAGATATACCACAATAAAGCAAATATCGCAATAAAGTAGGTCATACCCATTTTTTTTTGCTTCCTGGTGCATATAAAAGCCTAAAATCATGTTTACATTATGTCTATTAAGTGCGCAATAGCGCTAGGTCTTAAAAAAACAGTGTATTGTAAAATGTAAAATACTTTATTGCTAAAACAATGCTAATCTTCATCATCTGAGCCTTCAGCGAATCGTAATCTTTTTGCTGGTGGAGAGCCAAAATCTATCGGAAGAAGAAGGCAGTTCTAATAAATAAACATGAATAATTTGAAAAAACCGCAATATCTGCGAAGCGCAGTACAGCGAAGCGAAATAAAGTGAGGTATACATGTATATCACATATATGATAGGAAACTACATAACAGAGCGTAAGAACAAGGTGCAATCTGAGCTCCTGAAATTAATGATCAGATTGCATCCTGCTGCAATGCTGTGTTAGAGAGTTTCCTGTTATATGTGTGATACAGAATTACTTAATGGACACTGAACTGTATTGAGCTGCTATGTAGTTCAGAAATAAGTATAGGTAAATAGGAGACACTCATAAGACAAAATGAATGGGGACTCTAGACAGTAGAAACGTAACAGAAGTGATAGGCTCACCGGGGAATTGAACGAGGGACCTATTTACATATATTCATTTATTTATTTACTACCTAGAGGCCTCGGGTTTCCTTCATTATTTATCTCCGTGTATAGTTCAGAATAATTGTTAGCGAGAAAGACTGAACACTGGTTTTCTTGATATCGATGCATTGTAAATCAGTGTTTGTGCACAGAAACCAGTATTAAAATTTAGCATTTGAAATTATATACGACATACTTCAGGATCTAGATTACGTATTGTTAATGTTTCATGGCATCACCAGTGTGTGGTCATTGTTTGTTTGTTGTAGACTTTAATATTTGACCTGCCCTTCAGATATAAAGGCTATATCAGGGTATAATAAGATATTCATTCATTCATTAATCACCCTTCGGCTCCTCAGGGAGCATAAAACTTCAATAAACTGTTGCCAAGTCTTCCTGTCACGTGACATAGGCCTTTAACAAACACATGCCAAGACTTCCTGTCACGTGACATAGGCCTTTAACAAACACATGCCAAGACTTCCTGTCACGTGCCGTCAGCTCAAGTTCTTTCCATGTCTTCTTCATCCCTTTCATGTCTGTCTCCAGATCTCTTCTCCATGTGTTCCTTGGAAAAATGAAAAAAAATTTGGCTCTACCACACTTATGACACTACAAGCACAATTTCACAACATATAATACATCTAATAAATGACGGATAGCAAGATAAGGTGCACAATTCTCACAAACAATAATGTAGAATAAACCAAATAAAATACAATGAACTTGACAACAACTACAAATGTATAAATAAACAGGGCAAAACTGCTAACAGAAATGGTTATGATAAGCTCAGTAGTAGCAGTGTGGCCGTGTACATAGTTGTTCCTTTGGAAACAGACTATATTCTTACAAGACAGAGGAAGCACAGACCACCCTATAATTTTATATTTTATGAGAAACAGAAAATAATAAATAGTGTCACATATTTAGGACAAAGAGTCGCTTCCACACGCTATTTCTAATAATTGGGTGATTTCCCCTGACCAATCGGATAGCTCAGATTTACCCCGGGGAAAGTAGAACAGGACGCCATTTTGGCAGTAGAATGAAAGAGCGCAACTCAAGAGGTCGTATTCTGATCCAGCTCTACATATTTCTTAGTTTTGAGGAAATCAAACTACAACATTTATTATAAAATGTGTAATTCAGGACATTGAGTGTTATATATTTTCTCACTGGCGTAAGTAGTGACGATAGTTAAACATGTATTCTGAATAGAGCTCCCAACCCTAGTCGCAGCAGAACTAGGCTCGAGGATTTGAGTCAATTTGAAAAAACAATGTCTTACACCTCAAATCAGGTAGAGTAGACTATTCTTGTGTTGGAAAGCATTTAACTCCAGGAATGCTTATGACAATAAAGAAATCAAGGACAAATCTGAGGAGATGGGTAAATGTAGTCGAACCTAAAATAAGACTGTAACTTAAAGGAAGGAACACGGAGGAATGAGAAGGTTCGCCATATTTGACAATTGAGTAGGCCTACGAGACAAAGATGCAAAAAGGGATTTTTGCATCGATGAAAGCATCTGATGAGATGATAAAACTTTATTATGCTTATTATTGTAAAAATGTTCTAAATTCCAGACTTTGTTGAAATTTTAAGTTTCATGCTGAAAGATATTAAAAGTTTTGCATGAAATCGAACGCTGTTGAGAAAGTGAATTACTACAGTTTTGAGATCTAGATAAGAAATCTGTCTATTTCAATTAAATTCGCTACATCAACACCTAAGAGAAGAAAATCGAACCTGGTAACACAAATTTAAGAGAGAAATCTAAATCTCTGGTGATTAGGCCAGTTAAACATCTGCTCTCTGTAAAGTAAACTGAGAATACTGCATATACCGGCACTGCCACATGAAGGTAATATGATGCCGTTCCAGTCCTAAGGAACACATGCCCCGGTTACATGTTGGTTATATGGTGCCCGTGACCACTTCTCTTTGATAAAGCGAATAACTAGCGATAATAGACCATGGACGATTTACTACAAAATTTTCAACAGCTGGGTGTGGAACAACAACAACAACAACCACAGAACCAACCCTTAAATACACAACCACTGCAGCCCCAGGACAGACAAAATATGGAAGGACCAACAATAATAGCGCTACGGCAAATTACTGAAACCCTACAGAAAAATGACAACTACGCGAAATTCACACAGGTTAGATCCATTGTTCAGCCGTTCGATGGAAACAAGAAAAAATTCAGAAGATGGTTGTCCGACATGGAAAAATTTGCGGCACTAGCAGAGGCAACAACGGATGAAGAGAAAAAGAAAATCGCTCTGTTAGGTTCTGATTCGTACGTGACTGATTTTTTTAAGAAGGAGGTCCCAGCAGTACCCCACAGAAACCTACGAGTCCCTAAAAAAAGAGCTCACCCAGAGATATGGGGAAATCATAGACAAAATGCATGCTTGGTCAGTCCTTAGAAGCATGAAACAGGAAAGAGATGAATCGGTACAACTTTTTGGAGATCGATTCCTCAATATGGCAGAAGAGGCATTTTGCGGAGAAATCCCTACCACACCTGATGTAGAAATACAGTTAGTGGGGATATTTGCCGATGGCCTTAGAGCGGAAAATATCAGAAGGCATCTTATTAGAAAAGACACCAAGACTATTGCTGAAACAATCCAAGCAGCAATACAGGAGGAAAATCTTCACCGAAGGTTCCAACAAAGAGCAGGTAGGGAACCCCGACCAGAATATAGGGACTATGATGAGCATGAGCCTATGGAAGTTGACCATACCAGGAGGCAATGGACTCGCCCACGACAACGTGATGATAGGCCCCGCAATTATAGACCCCCCACACAGAGGCAAAACGACGTCAATAATGTCAGTACAAACGGATGCTTTACATGCGGTAGGCTCGGACATGGTTACAAGTCCTGTAGAGCAAATTACAATCATGCACCATTCAGAAGAGGAGGTTACCAACCACAACAACCCGCACCAACCCCACGTGATTACACCAGAAATCAGTATACCAGAGGCGCACCTCAACCCCTCATGCGTCAGGGAAACGGCCGCGCCACTCACTAAACAGGACCGTTAGTGAGGGCAACAATCACAGAAATTGGTCCAAAACAAAAGAAACAACACAGAACAGAAATTGTCAAGTGGGCCCATCCAGTAAAATACAATATGAAGAAATGTTGCATGATGGAACTAAAATACATCCGGACCCCAGTTCCTGCATCATGTCTATACAGGGCCAACAATATAGGGCACTGGTAGATACAGGAGCATCCATCAGCCTTATTAGGTTCCAGCTGTTCAAGAGGATCCAACACTTAGTACGATTTCAACCGTCCAAAACACACCTAGCTTCAGTCACGGGACAAAGACTAAATTCAGTTGGG
Source organism: Oreohelix idahoensis (assembly GCA_024509875.1). Lineage (NCBI taxonomy): Eukaryota > Metazoa > Mollusca > Gastropoda > Stylommatophora > Oreohelicidae > Oreohelix > Oreohelix idahoensis. The sequence goes on along the minus strand of JAMPIV010020706.1, from coordinate 53,487 downwards.
ACAGCATGGCTAAAATTTTCCTTAGGCGAAACAAACTTTGAACACCCATTTGTCATTACAAAGGACATGTCTAGAAATTTTATCCTAGGGAGAGATTTTTTTAACAAACACAAAGTTCGAATATACTATGACCTCCAGAAAATCAAAGTCAACAATACATACATAGATCTCCAGGACGATATCCACATAGCGTCTTTGGTAAGGCTGACAGCTCCCATAACGGTGGCTCCAAACTCCCTGGTCATAGCAAAAGGCAGAGTAAAAAATTCTGAGTACATAACACCAGGGCAATCAATTCAAGTACAGCCCCTAGCAGAAGAAAGCATTATTGATGACCCATTGTTGCAAATTACAGAGGGAATCGCTGAAGTCTCGAAGTCCAGAGATTTCCCCATCATGATATTGAATATGTCAGGAAAAACTACCACTATAAAAAGAGGCACAGTTGTAGCGCAAGTGGATACGTCAACAATAAGACAAACCAAAACCAATAGAGACCATCCACAAATTGTCTCAACCACTCCCACTGGACATAATGCACGAAATCGCAGTACAAATAACCATAGTACATGGAAAGTAAACAGTTATAAGGCTTATGCAGAAAAAGGCAGCAACATCAGTCACAGCTATGTTACACCACAGCATACCCTACCCAGATGGCAGAAACGAACCAGTCCATACATAAGAAGAGAAAGGCCACAGTATGAAAATGACTATAATTACTCATTCTTGCGCCCCAGCACACCAAGAGAAAAGATGAAGTGCTGTATATCACAGAGTAACAGAGAAACAGAAATTGTCTTGCCAGGAGGATATCCAAAGCGACAAGACAGTGATACATGCCCCATGGAGTATCAATATAACTCAAAAACAGGTGGATATGATAAAGTCCCAAAACCAATTGAAATTTCCGAAGAAAAGGAAGAATTCTTATATGACTATACCACAGGAGGATACTATAGCAGCAAAGTTGGAAACAGAAAGAATGAAAAATTTTCGCCCAGGGAAAGAAGACAGCCCTATAGCACAAACAGAAGAAATACAGTAACGTACGCGGATAAGCGCAGTTACGACAGAAATAATCAGAAAAAATGGCACAACAACGACTACCCCAGAAATATAATAAGAAATGAATATACAGTAAATGCAGTGACAAATGGAAATGCACACAGTACATGGCAGAGGAGACAGTACCAAGCACAGCCCAATGAACGGCAAAGAACTACGCAAAAGAAAGCCACATACCAGGAGCAGAGATTTTCACAAGATGCAAGAAAAATGTCCCAAAATTATGGGAATGAAACGGAGGCATCAAGACAGACCAGAGATATCATAGCAGATCATAAATACAGAGAGAGAATAGCTCAGTTACTTGCAACCCTGAATGCCACAGAAGATAATAAGCAACGTTTGAAAACGTTTGTAGAAAAGCACCAGGATGTATTCGCACTCAATGACATGGAATTAGGCAGAACTAACACTGTCAAAATGGACATTCAAACAACCACAGAGGAGCCAATACATATGAAACCCTATCATACGCCCTTGAAAAACAGAGAACTCGTGGAAAGGTCTATAAATGAAATGCTACAGGCAGGAATCATCGAAAGATCCCGTTCCCAATGGTCCTCACCCATAGTGATCGTAACAAAGAAAGACGGCTCCAGTCGCTTTTGCTGCGACTACCGTGCCCTTAACAAAATCACAAAAGTCATTTCCTACCCCCTCCCCAGGATAGACGATCTACTTGCGACGTTAGGAAAGTCTACATACTTTACCACACTTGATGCAAGGTCAGGCTTTTGGTGCATCCCCATGACACCTGAGGCAAAACAGAAATCCACATTCTGTTCACATATGGGAAGCTTTTTTTGGAATGTTATGCCATTTGGTCTAAAAGGATCTCCAGCAACATATATGTCACTCATGGATGAAGTGTTAAAGGGTCTACATCCATTTGCCCTGGCATACATAGACGATATCCTGATACATACCGCAGGCACGATGGAAGACCACCTCCGCAAGGTTGAAACAGTGTTTGATAGACTCAGACATCACCAAATAAAGTTAAAACTGTCGAAGTGTGAGTTTCTAAAGACAGAAACAAAATATTTAGGCTTTGTCATCAATAGACATGGCGTCAGACCTGATGAAGATAAAGTCAAAGCCATAAGAGAAATGCCTAGCCCCAAGACGGTGAGACAAACACGCTCGTTTATTGGTACAATAGGGTACTATAGGCGCCACATCATCAATTTCTCCAGAGCAGCAGAGCCTTTGATAGCCCTTACCCGCAAGTATGCACGTTTCAAATGGACAGAAGACTGCCAGAGATCCTTTGAGTATCTTAAAAATGCCCTAACCACCATCCCACTGCTTGGACATCCAGATATTTCTCAGCCCATGATACTATACGCCGATGCCTCAGATAACGCAATTGGTGCTTGTTTGGTCCAACCTGTACTAGAAGATGAAACACCCATCCTACCAAACATTCCAAATGAGAAACCCATTGCATTCCTATCCCACGCATTGTCAAAGTCACAAAAACGGTGGACCACCACTGAGAAAGAAGCATATGCTATTCACTATGCAGTACAAAAGTTTGACTTTTACGTCAGAGGAACTAAACTCATTATAAGAACTGATCATCAACCTTTGGTTAACTGGCTCACCAAAACACAAGAACAGCCAAAGAAGTTACAGACATGGGCAATGAATTTACAGTCCTACGACACCACTATCGAACATATCCCAGGCGAAATGAACACCTGTGCAGACCTCTTATCCAGGATTAAATATGATGATGAAACTGAAGTGAAAACAAATAGAGTCAAAAATGATGGCACATCCTCAGAGATTGACGATAATGCTAAAGAAATTAATGAAATTACTTCATCAAGTCGAAGAAGTACCTCAGATTCTGCCACTCAAGTAGAAGAAGAAAGCCAAGAGATGTTTGACATGAGAGTAGAACAAGCGAAAGATGCAGAAATTGTCAAGCTGCTCACATACGTGAAAGAAAACCCAACAAAAAGTAAAGATTTTACAGTACACCCAACGGATGGAATTCTATACTATATTGATCAGAAACAAGAAGGGACACTAAGAAAAGTCATTCCAACACATCTAGTCCCAGAAGTATTGCTACAGTTTCATGATAACAACGGGCACATGGGAAGAGACAAAACAATTGATGTCATAAAGAAAAGGTATTATTGGCAAACTTTCTACAAGGACATTACAGAATATGTAGCCACCTGTAGAACATGTAAATTGAGAAACATGAAGCCACATTTAATTCCCCTTCAAGAAATGCAACCTTCCCATTACCCCATGCAAACAGTGAGCATTGACTTATCAGGTCCTTACCCACTCACCCAATCAGGCAACAAATACCTCCTGCACATAGTTGACCAATACTCTGTTTGGCCAGAAAGTTACCCACTCAGTGATGCCACATCGCAGTCCATCACGCAAATTTTTTTTACAAGAATTCATTCCCAGGCATGGCTGTCCAAAACGAATCATTTCAGACAACGGTAAACAGTTTATAGGTAACCCATTTAAAGCCACCTTACACCAGCTGAATATTGAGCATACTACAACCACTTATTATTGCCCAAATGCAAATGGCAGAAATGAACGCATGCACGCCACCCTACATGATATTATTAGCAAATATATCAAGGGGAACCACCAATACTGGGACCTATACATTAACCAAGCTCTTGAAGCCATCCGAGTAAACGTGAACGATACCACAGGAATGTCACCCTTTCTCATGCTATACGGAAGAGAACCAAACTTTCCGTTAGACAACCTACTTCGCCCACAAAGAAAATACATGGGAGAAGACCCCATCGAAATAATCCTTCAAGAAAAGTATAAAGCTCACCAGATTGCACAACGAAATACGCAGAAGGCATTTCACAAGAAACAGAAACAACATGATAAATCAGCCAAGCTACCAACGTACAAAATAGGAGACAGAGTATACTACAAGAAACATGTACGCAGTTCAAAATTCGATGACCGATGGTTAGATGGCTACAAAATCATGAAACAAACTACGCCTGTAAACTTCATTATTTGGAATGAAGAGAAACAACACCAAACAAAAGCTCACGTAAAACAAATAAAAATCGATAATCACCGGCCCATTCCGCCTCTGACGACAAATACAAGACCAGTCAGAAAAGCCACCCTAAATTATAATCCATCCAGCACAGATTCGTCTGACATATCAGAGTCAGAGACGACAGACTCTGAATTTTACCAAGACGACCACATACCCAGACCACCCACAGATGAAATACATCGAGCAAGACAACAACGAGACTCGTCCGAAAGCGAAGAAGATATCCCACCACTTGAATTACGTAATAGACTACAAGACAGAGACCTGCGCATTAGAAATGAAGAAATCATGCCACAGACGTCACACGATGACAACACGAAAACACCTTATATCCACACTCAAACTTACTCCCGCAGTGATAAATCGTCAGCTGATACCTATCACACCCCCAGTTCAGGCAGTTCTAGTTTTAACACTAGTGAAAACCAAACACTGCTATACCACAAGAACAAGATTGCTCGTTCAAAACAATCAGATCCTGAAGAAACTATACCCAAGCAGATTGTTGAACCATATACCAGCGATCTTTATGGAGACGAAACAGAACAAGACAGCATAGCTTTGTCAGACCCCAACGAACATAATGACAGAAAAATGGTAGAATTATACCAACAAGAAACAGACATTGATACAGCTAGTTCCATTGAAACCAGTGATGCGGATAGTACATTATTTGTACCAGTCAGCTCCAGCGTCAAACGCGCCTATAAAAACAGAATCTGATGACTCAATCCCTAGCAACAAAATTCCGCGTATACAGCACAACTATATCAGACGAAAGATTCTGAAGAAACGCAATCATGTTCCAAAACCAAGCCGAGAAGTGTTAGCCTCATCTCAACTAGTCAAAAACAACAGTGTGAAAATTACTGTGCCCATTGTAACCAGTGCTAACGTTCAGCACAACCAGGTCAGAAGAAAAATCAAGGCGAAACATATACCTGCCTCAAAACCAACAGATGTTCCAGCCATACAAACCCTCACCACAGTAAAACCATCACCGCAATCAAATGATGTTAAGCCATCACCGCATTCGTCAATGTCCTCAGTGTCCCAACAATCAGCAAATGCAGTGTCGTCGCCTATCACACCCGTCACCACTGCTACTCAGTATGATGCTCGCCTAAGCAGTCGGGACATTGCAAGGTTAGAGATAGTGAAGGAACTAGCGAAGCTGTTCTGAAAAACACGCCCAGGTGTTTTATGTGTTCGCAAATCCGAACACGGTCTACGCATATGTGAATAAACCTTTTTAACAATGTACTAACTCTCCCCATGTACTCTATTTTCAGTTTTAGACAGTTCAAATGACTTGCTTACAGACTAAGATGTCAAAGCCTCACTGAGAAAGTTATTTTTTCCAGCCTTAGAATACGGATGAACAGAAAGAAATCAAGACCAGCACACGGAGGATTTTCTTTAGATAGCATAATTGTGAAAATAAAAATGTTAAAACGATTGATAACACACGGTGTTACGAGTTTACAGACACCCTTATTTAGTTACATACATTTTCTTAATATTTAGAATGCTACACAACTTTACCTATAACACATGTGTCACACTATTCTGTTGTAACATTCATCTCCACTTTTGTAACTGATCATATTCCACGCTCCATTCACCAGCATGATCTCTGATACTCCAACAATTTTTGTTGATACTGCCTATCACAAATACCCCTTTACAGCATTTGTATATGCTGAACCCACATTGAACACCCCATTACCGCATGATAACCACTAATGACACATGAGATGAAGAAGCAACTGGTTATGTATGATGAAAATGCCATTTTATATTAAGGTGAAACTTTATGTTGTCACAACTGAGATTTTGTTGAAATGTTTATGCACAAAATCCCCCACATTAACATTGGAGGGATAATCTTAGTCTTTCGTGGTTACGAGATAAGACAAGGATATAATAGAATATTTGATGAATATCATGGAACAAATCAGAGCAGATGATTGTTGCACATATGAGGACCATATTTGAAGTCATTATTGAAGGATTATCAGTAGACAAGAAACACAAATGAATTATGATAATCCCATGGAACCACAAGTACTAAGGACACAAAATGGAGATTAAATAATGGAGAAAAAAAAAAATAATGACTGAATAATTGCTACGCCCAGAGGTAAAGGAAATAGAGATGCATCCGCATTTTTGGAGAAGATATCTTTTTTTTTGATTTTTGCTTATTGCCTTTGTAATATGAACATTGTTGTATAACAAATGACTATTCCTTATCACGAATTACAGAATGTTGTAAGATAGTTGGAATAAATTGACAATTTACTATACTCATAATATACCCAGAATTACAGGAGAGAAAATAAATAAATGATTGATGAAAGTGGACACACTGAGATTTGCTCACCCCGAGGATATTGGATAAAAAAAAAAAAAAAAAAATAATGTTATCCCAAGGACAGACATGTCACAGATATATCATGGAGATTGGAAATGCAGCAAACTTGGTCAAGGACACCATGAAATAGACCCCCGCCCCACACTTAAGATAACTGACGGATGAGATTTTTGAATTATAAGTACCATAAGTCACCCATCTGGCTGTAGTCAGCGGATGTTACAGGCACCACATAACTCTGACTAACCCTCGACCAGCGAAGGCAGAGTTGGTGTCGAAATTTTGCACATATGTAAAAACACATGTTGTTATTCATGTTTTGGTAAAGTCTAGACATTTATGTTAATAGTTCTATAAATGATTAGTTGATATATTGATGATAAATATTCGCAAATATAGTACATGGACAATTAATAAGGATATATTTCCAGTACAGAATAAGAGGAATAGGAAGGATCCACATTTTAAATATTGGAGCACCATGAGCGAGGAATTGGACTTATAAAGAAAATGGAAATGGTACACTGTATGCAAGGATAACCAGAAATAAATATGGATAAATAGTAGTCAGAGTGCCAGGAACTTTGTCTTACGAGAATATTGTAGATTCCTCACGATCAATTGATTATTTTCTTCCTTTCTATGTCACATTTTTTTTTTGAGTGATGACCCCAAATTTTTTTTTTCATCTCATATTGTCAAAAGTTCTTACATCTCAGTTGATAGTTCCATAAATAATTGTTTGATGTGTTTTGCATAAAGGTATTGCTAGATAAGGTACATAGGGAGTTACTAAGGATGAATTCTCAAGATAACAGGAGGACTAGAATAGATACAATGATATTGGAACACCATAAATGATACATTGGTGTTATGAAAAAAAAAAAGGAGACAAATATAAATTGTATACAAGGATGCCTCGAGAGTGACAACATGGATACATATTGTCAAGAGTATAAGCAGTTGTCTTAAAAGAGAAAATAAAGTAATACGGAACCCAATGTAGAAAATTCATGATGATTTGGAAACTATATTTTTCTTTTCCCTTATATTTCATAATATGATAGTAACACATTCGTCTGTTGGTTGCTGAATAATTTGATGTTTGAAAATTGATGTATGGGAAGTCAAAGAAGATCTTTGAAGAATAAATATATATATAAAATAATATTTCTAGGAAAGAGTTCACAAAAAAAAATACTGTATTGACAGAAAAGAAGGAATGATTAGAAATAACTGACTAATGGACAGGATCACCACCAGACGCACGGATATTGGAGACAAACATCACATATTTTGAAGAAAAAAAAAAAAAAAAAAGTAATATAGAACATTTTCTACAGTGACGGACTTAGAACGAATTTATACACTTACCATTTAGAAAATGTCTATAACAAGGAAACATTCAGATAGATAAATAAGGATAAGCCATGAGGTTTTAATGCTTTTATTGTGAAAAATGATTACTTATAAAAATGATGCTGGTTGTATTATCGTCTGATAAATATGCATATTATGTTTAGAGATGTTTTCTACATGTAATAATGAGCAAGTGGCTCATTCACTGGAAAAAAAAAAGAAGAAGATGATGATGAGTACCCATGAAAACATTGGCTATTCTATGAAAGTGGATTACCATTACCATAGGAATTAGAGATTTTGGACATTTCTTGGAATATTGCAGAGTACTTGGGAAATAGAATAAATAAATACGCCAGACAAAAAAAAAAGATTTTTTTTAGTACTTGCAGGCTTTTAATATGGAGCAAATAACAGTACAGAAAAGAGATAACACCCCTACCACATCCAAGAGAATGTAATCAACTATATTTTTGAATGAAATGTAATAGATTATGATAATCCAGCCAAGTTCTGCAAATAAGATAGTTTATTGTTCATTCCCCAGTGTTGCCACTCGTCACAATTTTTTTTTAGTGATGACCTTATGAGTGTTTTGCAGATTTTGTTGGGCAGTGTTGCCAATTTGTAAATTTGGTGAAAAATATTATAATGTGATGAATAAGTTACACTTTTTGAAGTTGATGTCCACTACTAGTTTTTTTACATAGCAGACGACCTCATATAGACATAGGACCCCAGTATAGGAATTAGATTAAATTTTTTGGAAATATTTTTGGACTTAGAAAAATTTTTGAACTTTAAATTTTTCTGAAAATTTTTTGAACTTAGAAATTTTTGGGGATGGATTTTTGTTATTGATAGTACTCAAATGTCTCCCTACGGGATACATTTGCGGAGCCCCGGGATCTATATGTGGCCGTGTACATAGTTGTTCCTTTGGAAACAGACTATATTCTTACAAGACAGAGGAAGCACAGACCACCCTATAATTTTATATTTTATGAGAAACAGAAAATAATAAATAGTGTCACATATTTAGGACAAAGAGTCGCTTCCACACGCTATTTCTAATAATTGGGTGATTTCCCCTGACCAATCGGATAGCTCAGATTTACCCCGGGGAAAGTGGAACAGGACGCCATTTTGGCAGTAGAATGAAAGAGCGCAACTCAAGAGGTCGTATCTGATCTAGCTCTACATATTTCTTAGTTTTGAGGAAATCAAACTACAACATTTATTATAAAATGTGTAATTCAGGACATTGAGTGTTATATATTTTCTCACTGGCGTAAGTAGTGACGATAGTTAAACATGTATTCTGAATAGAGCTCCCAACCCTAGTCGCAGCAGAACTAGGCTCGAGGATTTGAGTCAATTTGAAAAAACAATGTCTTACACCTCAAATCAGGTAGAGTAGACTATTCTTGTGTTGGAAAGCATTTAACTCCAGGAATGCTTATGACAATAAAGAAATCAAGGACAAATCTGAGGAGATGGGTAAATGTAGTCGAACCTAAAATAAGACTGTAACTTAAAGGAAGGAACACGGAGGAATGAGAAGGTTCGCCATATTTGACAATTGAGTAGGCCTACGAGACAAAGATGCAAAAAGGGATTTTTGCATCGATGAAAGCATCTGATGAGATGATAAAACTTTATTATGCTTATTATTGTAAAAATGTTCTAAATTCCAGACTTTGTTGAAATTTTAAGTTTCATGCTGAAAGATATTAAAAGTTTTGCATGAAATCGAACGCTGTTGAGAAGGTGAATTACTACAGTTTTGAGATCTAGATAAGAAATCTGTCTATTTCAATTAAATTCGCTACATCAACACCTAAGAGAAGAAAATCGAACCTGGTAACACAAATTTAAGAGAGAAATCTAAATCTCTGGTGATTAGGCCAGTTAAACATCTGCTCTCTGTAAAGTAAACTGAGAATACTGCATATACCGGCACTGCCACATGAAGGTAATATGATGCCGTTCCAGTCCTAAGGAACACATGCCCCGGTTACAGCATCTTCATGAATAGATATGATTTTCTGCAGATAATAAACCAAGGACACCTCAACTAAGTATATTGATGTCCTGGTGATGGAATGATGCAGGAAAAACACAGTACACTGCAGGAGCTCAATACATATACGCTCACATTCAAACACAGGCTGCATCTCTTTTGCAGATGATCACCTCACTTCTGCTTCAAAATGTTCACGTCTGCCTTGTTGAGGACTCTCTCGGGACCCCCGTGTGTTATGGGTGCTTCGATGACTTCTAGTATTTGAGGATGACCAAGTTATATGCGTATTCAGTTTATAGAGTCAAAGTCCCTCGGGTTCTTATCACTTTTGTAGGATTCCGTAATACTGTCCGTTGGTATCGATAATGTCTGCTTAACCCTTGTGATACATTCTGTGCTGAATATATTTCATATTAAATATTCGACCCTTGACTGACCTGTATGAGTCTCTTGTCTTATTGATTATATTGGCAGTGTGAGATGCAGCGTGTTAAGACATTAATCATCACTGGTCATGATCGGTTGAAGATGAATAGCATTTAACTCAACTCCGAATACGATAGTTGATAAGACTGTGATTTTGACGACTCAAAATATTTAATTAGTAATTTCATACCATGAGCAGACACCAACTACATGGGAACAAAAGTCACATCACATTCATATACGATCTGTAAGAGTTCTCATTATTTCATAAGCACATGTTCACAATCTCTATCTAGAGTTCTGGTTAGAGGTCAGTTCCTTTTAACGGCCAATGTCCTTTGGCATAAATTCAGAGGCTAACTAGACTTACTCCCGTCGCTAGTTTATACAATAGCCTGTTGCACTAGACTTAACTATCCTGCTAGTTTCGCAATACACTTATTATGCTAGGCTTACGTCTACTGCTAGTCGTTTAATATCCGTTACACTAGGCTTACGCTTGCCGCTAGCTGTACAATATCCATCTATACTAGACTTACACTATTGCTAGTAACATAATGTTCCTTTGGCATACCACGCCAGGCTAATCTGCCATAATTATGCAAACTGCGTTATTCATACGACGACTTACGTTTGGTTCAAGAAATACACTGCTCAAATGGCTTCCCAGCCACACAATTAAAAAGTGGTTGTACCACACAATATCAGTGGCAATGGCCACACTTCTGAAACACACTGCCCTTCGGGTCAAAACCCACAAGTCGAATGACGTTGCAAAGACACACGCGTCATGCATAGAGATATGCATACTACGTCGTTAATATATATTCAATTGCGATGTTCCACGGTGCAGCAGTCCGAGTTGGCCAAACTCAAATGCTTGCACACATGCAACAATCATCGACATCGGTCGATGAGATATATCTGTATTCGTTTAAGGTGTTCCATGATACAGCCATTCGGATCGTCGACAAATCCAAATGTCTGTAAGCATGAAACAATCATCGACATCAGTCGCGGAGATATAATCATTTGAGGAATGCGCCATGCTGCAGACATGAAGCAATCCTCAACATCATCCCCCTCACTTCCAAACGTGACACTTGTGGCACGGATGATAGTGATGGAGAAGACGCCCGTCTCCCAAACATATCAATATTAGTACTACCTACTTATAAGTATGATAATCATTAAGTAGACACATTAAATTTTATAACATTAATAATAGCACTTGTCAACATGGTGACTAAAGAGTTAATTCAATTTCTTCTCAAAGACGTTGCACGATAAAAGATCTGCCAAGTTATTGTCTGAGCCAGCAATAGGCAGAATCGTAAATGAAAATTCTTGAATTAACAAATACCATCGGTGTATTCTAGCGTTACGCATTGTTCTAGCTGTTATGTAAGTAAGAGGACTATGGTCTGTCATAATGTAAAAGTGTGTGCCGATGAGATATCTTGACAGCTTCTCCAGGCACCAGACCATAGACAGGAGCTCACGTTCCCCTGTCGCATACTTCTGTTCAGCTGGAGTCAGTTTCCTCGACACATAGAAACATGGATGGAGTGTTTCCTTGTAACATTGCAGCAAACAACCACCCATGGAGTAACTCGAGACATCTGATTGGAGTATGAATGGAATACGTATATTAGGTATCAACAAAATAGGTGCATTACTAAATAATTTCTTAATTGTTACCAAAGCGCTTTCGCAATCTTTGTCCAAACGTACCTTATTAGGACTACCTTTGGTCAACAGTGCGGACAAAGGTGTAGATAGTTTTGCGAAATGCGGGATGAACTTATGGTAATAGTTTATTAGGCCTAAAAGGCTTCTAACTTGTTTCTTAGTTGAAGGGGTAGAAATCTCAAGAATTCTTTTGACTGTATTGTCGTCAGGATACAGTTTGTGGTTACCTATTCGGTGACCAAGAAAAGAAATTTCCTGACAACCTATTTGGACCTTTGAAGGTCGCACAGTCAAACCATGCATACGTAACGTATGTAGAAGGGAAGTTAAACCATCAATATGGTCTTCCCACGAGTCATGAAATAGGCAGATGTCATCGATGTACGTGATGACATCTTTACGATCGCCAAGAAGGCGGCGCATCATGCGCACAAACGTCGCTGGCGCATTTACCAACCCAAAACACATATAATTCCATTGGTAGAGCCCAAAAGGAGTTGTGAAAGCTGTGTAAGGTTTGGCATTTTCGGCAAGAGGAATTTGCCAGTAGCCTTTAGAGAGATCTAGTTTGCTAAAGAAAGTAGCATTAGATAATTCAGACAAAAGATCATCTAAAAGTGGCATAGGCTCACCGTCTGTGATTGTAATTTTGTTCAATCGCCTAAAATCAATACAGATACGTAAAGAATCATCCTTCTTTTTAACAATCACCATTGGGAATGCATATGGTGATTCCGAAGGAGATATCACACCTAAACGTATCATCTCCTTTAACTCTTTCTCTACCCTATCTTTGTGGTGTAAAGATATAGGATAGGGTCTGAGTTTGATAGGTTTATAATCAGTAAGAGTAATATCATGGGATATAAGCGATGTCTGACCTGGAAGGTCGGTGAGAACATCATTGAAAGAAATGAGAATATCCCGAACTTGATCTTGTTGTGACGAAGATAGTGACGAAGAAATAGTCACGTCTTTCCAAGATTCCGATGATTGCAAAGAAGGTAGTTGGAATTGTAAAGGGATAGACGAAGTGGTATCTTCTTCATGAACAACTGCAAAAGAAGCAGTATGATGTGAAGAATCATCAATAGAGTTAATGACAGGAATTAATTCCTGTGGTCTTTCAACTGCTAATTTTAGCATGTTGACGTGGAAGGTTTTGATTTTACCTCTAACGTTCACTGAGTAGTCAACATCTGTGACTTGTTTGATAACATCAAATGGACCTTGCCATGATATCAGTAATTTGTTATCGTTATGAGGTAGCAACAACCAAACTTTTTCCCCTGGTTTGAATGATCTTAATATTCTCTTTTTGATTATGTAATAATCGTGATCGTTGAGTGGCTGATTTTATACTCTGGGATGCATAAGTGCACGCATCGATGATTCGTTGTCGGAGATCAATCACTAACTCGTAGCTGTTTCGAGTGGCTGTATCAATTGATGCTCCAATCAACAAATCCTTGAGTATCATCATTGGTCCGCGCGGATTCGAACCATAAACCAATTCGAACGGAGACCACCCCGTGCTCTCGTGGGGCACTTCACGAAAAGCGAAGAGGGCCGCCGGCAGAAGCCGATCCCATTCACGAGGGCATTCTTCAGTTATCTTAGATAACATCTGTTTTAGAGTGCTATTGTAGCGCTCGCACACACCGTTTGATTGAGGCCTATACGCACTACAAAACGAGTGGTGAACAGATAGCATGGATTCTAAATCCCTCATGATGTTGGAAGTAAATTGTGATCCTTGATCTGACAATATATCCTCCGGAAAACCGATTCGACAAAATATCGAAAATAATGCATCAGACACGGATGCAGTTGTGATGGTTTTCAATGGTATGGCCTCTGGCCAACGCGTGCAAAGATCTACGCAAGTTAAAATATAACGAAATCCATTATTTGAAACAATTGATAACGGACCCACTATATCTACTGCAATCTTTTTGAAAGGTCTCTCAGGCACGTCTGTAATCTGTAAGGGTGCCGTATGGAACCTGCCCTTACGTGCTATACCTTGGCATGTTGTACAAGATTTGCAGTATAACTTTGTATCCTTATTAACCCCAGGCCAATAAAATTGTGACGTAACACGAAACAATGTTCTTTTGATCCCCATATGCCCTGCCATAGGGGAGTCATGACCTGTTTGTAGGACCAATGGTCTGTATTCTTTAGGTACTATCACTTGATGTATAATTGTTTTGCCATCATCATAATATCTAGTGAGTATTGATTTCTTTATCTTGAACCATTGTTTAGCCCCTCTTGTGTATTTAATAGTTTTTTGTTCTGCTCGGCTAAACAATCCTTGTAAAGTTGGGTCACTCTTCTGTTTTTCTGCAAAAACAGAAGGTGAAACAGTGCCAACTTGAGACATAATTGTATCTATTATAGGAAGAGGTGGTGTAGCCATATCCGTAGCTAACTGTTGTGCTCTCGTTACAACAGCATTTGCCACCTGTGGGTGAGATTCAACCCACATTGCAATCTCCTCAGGAGTGCAATCTTTAACTCCTGGTATGTTTCCTATTATAATTTCAGTTATGGGTGCTCTCAAGCCGCAGGCATAGACAGTGCCTGTGTAAAAAGGAGTATCAATGTATACTCGTGCCACAGGGAAAGTTTCTATATTCCCACCAAATGTGACACACTTAACTGATTTGCCTGTAAAAGCAGAGGGCTCGATAAGCGAGTGCTTTATGCCTATCGTTGAAGACCCAGTGTCCCGCAAAACTCTTACTACCTTACCCTCCAATATTCCGGGATGAAATGTAAGATAACCGACATTTACACATGCCGACATTGTTGGCATACAATGGCCACAATCAAGTGTAATTGTAGACTTTAATCTGTCTTTCGACTGACACTCATAACATGTATCATTCATTACCATACATGCGTTCGCATGATCATTATCATCATTACCTTTTTCCTTTTTAACACTGCAACTATTTGCATGTCTCTGTTTATTTTTGTCTCTCGACGGAGATCTGGCATTACCTTTGTTATTATTGACTGACTTTTTATTGCTATAATAAAAATCAGTAGAGTCATCCTTCCTGGCATCTCTACCATAAGATGATCTTTGCTTATAGTATCCTTTTTGATGTGAACCATCATAATCCCTGCCTCTGTGATACCCACGATCATGAGGTGAATATCCTCTATAACCTCGTCGATATGAATTCGAAGGAGAGCGATGACGACGGAAGTTATAAAAACCTCTGTCGGATTGATAATAATCTGAACGACAACGTCCATCAAAGCTCTTCGATCGAGGTCTGTGATCATGTTGTACCGCGCACACAGGCATAGGATCTCGAATAGTCGATCTATGAAGATCTTTATTCTGATGTGCGGTTTGATACTGTCTTCCGAGTTTTTCATACTCATCAATAGAATTAGGATGTCTTTCCTGTAAAAATGCTTCTAATTCAGTGCTGCATGCGGATAAAACTTTATCTCGCAGCATGAGATCTATAACACCTTCATATGTTTTATTTATACCTGATAGATCAATCCATCTGCTAAGGAAATGTTTAATAGATGCAATGAATTCACCAAAATCTGCATCCTTGCTTGGTTTAGCAGCATGAAAGCGATCTCTGAATCCAGACTCAGTTAACTGGAAACGTCTTAGTAATACCTCTTTTACGACATCGAAATCGCTTCTGCTCTTTTCATCAAGACTCATGAAACATTTAAGTGAGTCACCAGTCAAAAAATCAAGTAAAAGACTGCTCCATCTTTCCTTGGGTATGTTCAGAGCTGTGACCTTGATGATGAATCTAGATAGGAAAGAGTCAACACAATCGCGAGTCTGGTCAAAATGTGGCATTTTTAACTTAGGATAAAAAATATTTGTAGCAGCCGCAGTCTTAGTCTGTTCAGACTGCACTTTAGCTAATTCTAAAGCTTTTTCTTTTTCTGCATGAAGTTTTAATGTTTCCATTTCCATGGCATTTTTATGTGCTTGATCCAGTTGCATAAGTTCCATTCTCCTTAATTCCATTCTTTCCTTCTCTAATTCTCTGTCTTTTTCTTGTTGAGCTAATTCTTTATCTTTCTGCTCTCTGTCTTTTTCTTGTTGAGCTAATTCTTTATCACGTTGAGCTATTTCCTTATCTTTCTGCTCTCTGTCTTTTTCTTGTTGAGCTATAGTCAATCGTTCTAATTCTAATTTCATGGATATTTCTTTTTCCTTCTGAGCCATCTCTTTTCTTTCATTTCCCTTTCTTGGGTTAATTCAAACCTCCTAAGCTCATCAGCTCGTTTAGTCATTTCGCGCTGTTCCATTCTTTCCAGACGCGATAAATATTCATCATATTTCGTATCTGCAAAACTTTGTAGTTCCGCCCCTGATTTTCCATAACTTTTTCCAATATCAATGAATTCCTGTAGTGTAGACATGATAATAGGTTTCTGAGTACCTTCAATAGTCTATAATATACACCAGGACTATAGAACTCACTATAATATGTACATGAATATATTAATCAATAACAAACAAGTTCCAAGAACATGTGACAAAGACAGTGAAAACAATCAAATGAGTTACAATGAAATGATTTTTCAATTATACGACAACACTTTACACTTATAAAGTAAATAAAGGAGACTTATAAACAGTAATCAGTAAAAGAAAGAAAAGAATTTACATTACAAAAATATAACAAGACAAGTCGTCTTAGACAAACGTGTAGACAAAGAAGTTTTAGATCACACACGACAACAATTGTCAACAGTACTGAAGTAGGTTATGTAAATAAAGAGGACGTAATTCACTTGACGAAACTGCTAAGTACACAAAATATGGTTATAATACTAACTGAAGAAACATTTATTTCCTGACTCAAAAGAAAAAATATAATCAGTCAGATCCTCAGTCAGTAAAATAAGCATGTAAATCTAATAGAAGTTAACATTCACTGAAGCTTTCCTGGGAAAATTCCAGTCAATATTAAACACGACGAAGAAACGCATATACGACACAGATGAATGGGGAAAACACAGATGATAGTAAAAAGTAAGTCAAGTGATGATGAACTGTAGACCAAAGGTAATGCAAGGACAATATGATAATGTTCAAGCGCCCAAGTAAAATCAAGAACTTATCTGTTTAGTTGTCCTTCTGAGAAATACATGAATGCATGTAATTCTAAAGCAAGTGTCTTCAACAGCTGAGGTCCATTGATGGTAGACCTTGACCTTCGCAGCAGGGAACCGTTTGAAAGTATTGCTTCGGTCTTCGAACGTAGTTTCTTCAATCGATCTGTGTCGCAGCTTCAGATGAATTTGATGAAGAGATACATTCTCCACTGGTTCATGTTCTTGAGTGGAAGATTACCGTTCTATCTGCCTGAATCAGTCTCTTTGATGGAAGAAAATTCGGATTCTCAGGCAATGTTGTCTGCTAACGTTGACGGCATCAATGTAGTGACGTCACTTTCTGTCCTGCGCATTTCAGTTGCCAGTTAGGCTTGAAAGAATGATTTTGCATTTAAAACGTTCATCATCAGTTTAACTTTCTTCGATACTTGAAGGGGGGAATCCAGTATTCACGAAATCCAGACACTTTCTGACACCAGTATGTTGAGGACTCTCTCGGGACCCCCGTGTGTTATGGGTGCTTCGATGACTTCTAGTATTTGAGGATGACCAAGTTATTATATGCGTATTCAGTTTATAGAGTCAAAGTCCCTCGGGTTCTTATCACTTTTGTAGGATTCCGTAATACTGTCCGTTGGTATCGATAATGTCTGCTTAACCCTTGTGATACATTCTGTGCTGAATATATTTCATATTAAATATTCGACCCTTGACTGACCTGTATGAGTCTCTTGTCTTATTGATTATATTGGCAGTGTGAGATGCAGCGTGTTAAGACATTAATCATCACTGGTCATGATCGGTTGAAGATGAATAGCATTTAACTCAACTCCGAATACGATAGTTGATAAGACTGTGATTTTGACGACTCAAAATATTTAATTAGTAATTTCATACCATGAGCAGACACCAACTACATGGGAACAAAAGTCACATCACATTCATATACGATCTGTAAGAGTTCTCATTATTTCATAAGCACATGTTCACAATCTCTATCTAGAGTTCTGGTTAGAGGTCAGTTCCTTTTAACGGCCAATGTCCTTTGGCATAAATTCAGAGGCTAACTAGACTTACTCCCGTCGCTAGTTTATACAATAGCCTGTTGCACTAGACTTAACTATCCTGCTAGTTTCGCAATACACTTATTATGCTAGGCTTACGTCTACTGCTAGTCGTTTAATATCCGTTACACTAGGCTTACGCTTGCCGCTAGCTGTACAATATCCATCTATACTAGACTTACACTATTGCTAGTAACATAATGTTCCTTTGGCATACCACGCCAGGCTAATCTGCCATAATTATGCAAACTGCGTTATTCATACGACGACTTACGTTTGGTTCAAGAAATACACTGCTCAAATGGCTTCCCAGCCACACAATTAAAAAGTGGTTGTACCACACAATATCAGTGGCAATGGCCACACTTCTGAAACACACTGCCCTTCGGGTCAAAACCCACAAGTCGAATGACGTTGCAAAGACACACGCGTCATGCATAGAGATATGCATACTACGTCGTTAATATATATTCAATTGCGATGTTCCACGGTGCAGCAGTCCGAGTTGGCCAAACTCAAATGCTTGCACACATGCAACAATCATCGACATCGGTCGATGAGATATATCTCTATTCGTTTAAGGTGTTCCATGATACAGCCATTCGGATCGTCGACAAATCCAAATGTCTGTAAGCATGAAACAATCATCGACATCAGTCACGGAGATATAATCATTTGAGGAATGCGCCATGCTGCAGACATGAAGCAATCCTCAACATGCCTCTACAACATATCAGCATGATGTCACTTCCTTTATTAATAAGTCCGTATAAAATTATCAGAAAAGGAGCCCTGTTGAGCTACCTAGTATACCGACATAATCGTTATGAATTTTAATCATAACACTCCCTTTACCTCCTTTACCCTGGGGTTTTCAGAACAAAGACTGTCTTGTAGTACTATCAACAAGTTACTTCAGCATGTGTCCTATTCATGGCCAGCACCGTTTTCTCATCTGTTGTTCCACTGGCACTTGTCTGGTTCTTGTCATCAGTTCCACGTTAGTGATCTTGTCATACCATTGCAATCCTTCTATTCTTTGCAAGCACCCATTTATGAATGTCTTTAGCTTATTGGTTGTTGTTTTTGTTTTTATAATAACATGTATGTGACAGTAATTGAGTGAGCTGAAAGAGAGATAACTTTCAACACTACTTCACATTTCCCTCTACTGTCACAACAGATTGTCTTATACTGTACTCAAAGAGAAAGCCTCAGAAACAGGAAAACAAGAGGTAGACTACAGAGGCACTGGACAAATGATATTCGGAAGTGGGTAAGAAAGACTTTTGGAGAGACACAAATACTTGTAGAGTACAAGACGGACAAAGATCATCATCATCCATAAGCACCCTAAGGAGCATAGGCTTTCAGCAAACTTATGTCAAGACTTCTAGTTCTATGCCATTAGCTCAAGATCTTTCCTTATGTCAAGTCTTCTAGTTCTATGCCATTAGCTCAAGATCTTTCCTTACGTCTAGTCTTCTCGTTCTGTGCCATTAGCTCAAGATCTTTCCTTATGTCAAGTCTTCTAGTTCTATGTCATTAGCTCAAGATCTTTCCTTATGTCAAGTCTTCTAGTTCTATGCCATTAGCTCAAGATCTTTCCTTATGTCAAGTCTTCTCGTTCTATGCCATTAGCTCAAGATCTTTCCTTACGTCAAGTCTTCTCGTTCTATGCCATTAGCTCAAGATCTTTCCTTACGTCAAGTCTTCTCGTTCTATGCCATTAGCTCAAGATCTTTCCTTACGTCAAGTCGTCTCATTCTATGCCATTAGCTCAAGGTCTTTCCTTACGTCAAGTCTTCTCGTTCTATGCCATTAGCTCAAGGTCTTTCCATGTATTTTTAATTTCCTTCATGTCTGTCTCCAGATCTCTTCTCCATGGTTTTTTTTCCCTCTCTCTGCCACAATCTGGGATGGTTGCTCCATGTCCAACACAAAAAGACTCCATTTACTACAAAAGTGTGCAGTGCGTCTAGACTGACAATTACCAAACACAGTGTGTAGATCTATATAAAGATCTCAAAATACTGCCCATAGGAATGCACCCTCTGTTCAGCAAAGCTAAATTTGTTCACAAAATCCTGTCACTGAATGCTCCAACATATCTGTGGCCAATGTTCAGATACAGTGAAAGATGCAGTCAACGCCTTAACAAAATCCAAGTGCCCAAGCCTAGGCTTGACTTATTCAAGAAAAGCTTAGCTTACTCTGCTGCTCATCATTGGAACTATCTTCCACATGATCTAAAAAACTACCTCAGTCCTTATTCATACAATCATAGACTTTTCAAATACTTTATGAGTTCTGATTACCTGACCCCTAATGCCATTATGTTTCCGTATAAATATATAATATTGAATGTAGATTTAATAATGATGTTTGTACTTTTCAACATATTAATGATGATGTTTGTACTTTTCAACATATTAATGATGATGTTTGTACTTTTCAACATATTTGATGTCATGATTATTATAATTAGATACTGTGAATGTGAGTAGGCAGTTATGTTACTTTTACAATGTTGAATTCCTATAAATAGATATGTAAAATGCGTGTGATGAGAATAAATGAATTCAGTATAAAAGATTGAGAGAAAGGAAGGGCAGAATGTCAGATGGGTCTGCGTGCCCAATTCTCAACCCTTTGAAAATAAAGTTCGTTCGTTCTTTTACCTTGGGAATTCCAGAACAATCACTGCCTTGTAATGCTATCAACAGGTTTCCTCATTGTGTCCTATCCACCATCAGCATCGTCTTCTCATATCTTGTTCCATTGGTGCTTGTCTCGTTTTTGCCATCAACAAAGATGGAAACAAATCATAAAGCTTCAACTGAAAATGGTGCCCCAACAACTACCTCAGATATGA
This sequence comes from Oreohelix idahoensis, assembly GCA_024509875.1. Classification (NCBI taxonomy): domain Eukaryota; kingdom Metazoa; phylum Mollusca; class Gastropoda; order Stylommatophora; family Oreohelicidae; genus Oreohelix; species Oreohelix idahoensis. Next base: position 32,406 of record JAMPIV010020706.1, on the reverse strand, counting down.
AATGAAGGAAGTAATAATACACGACTCTTCTTGACTACTGAGATTAATCACAGCTTTATACATCTATCTGTTTTAGATATAAGTGGGATGTTTTAAAACTGTTATGAGGTGTCACTACTAGGCAATGTAAATAAAGATAGTAGAAATAAAGTGGTAGTATAGCGCTTCATTTCATTCAAAACTAATGTAAGTAAAATGGAAGAGTAACAATATTGTTTCATTTCAACAGGTTATGTATGAGACAAGTGTGTAAATAAGCCTACAGCAGGGACCAGATTAGGCTACAAACACAGCTGGCCAGATGAGTGCAAGGTCACCATGGGATCGAATGAAGTCCAAGAGCTTCTATATGATCTTGATTTTAGTGGCTGTGTCCACAGTGGCTGTGTGGATTCTGTCATCCCCGACACCAAATTTACAGACTATTGTGAGCAAGACCCATTCGGGCATCAAAATGGCATCTAGCATACAGATAAATGGTATTATATATATAATTTGTTGCAAGCAGAAGTAGAGCTTATAAGGCTTCTGATACAAAATATTACCTTTGTGCATTGTAGGTTATATTTCAGGGTGTTGCTGGTTGTAGCACTAATAGCAGGTCTGGAAGTGAATCTCTGTAAAAGCAAGATAGTTTTATTTTTTATATTAGAGTTTTGGCTAGGCCGGTGCATTTTAACCTAGACACAAGGTCTGTTATTTATATTAGGGTATTTCTCCAAATATAAATGGTTTTTTCATTGTTAATTTTGAGGATAAATGCCTTGTAATGTTATCAACAAGTTTTCACAGTGTGTTTCCTATCCATCGCCAGCATCTCCTTTTCCACTGGCAATAGTCTGGTTCCTAGTCATCGCATCTACATTGGTGATGTTGTCCATTGCAATCCTTCAGTTCTATATAAACATATAAATATTAAGCTCAACCAAGAAGAAGCAAATTAGTCATCCACCATCCCCATGTTTGTTTTATCTTCTGTAATTTATTCAGGGTCTTAAATTTTGTCTTGTCTAGTTCAATATTTTATTAAATATAGTTGTAAAAGAGCAAGAAATTAATTTATAGAATTATTATTGTGTAAAATTGTTTTTTACGCATACTTGTCAACCTCCTGAGACAAAAACTTGTACGCCGGACCAAAAAAATCCTTACAAACACCCAAAAATCCTTACGCAAAAAATATATTAATAAATTACACACAATACAGTTTTAAAACGAGAAATGACATATACAAATCTATTAGCATTTGAATTAGTGTGGTATAAAACATGCTAATAGTCTCATGCTGTTCTTTACATATAAAAAACTTAGTGATCATGAGGTACTGTTCTTTCGATGCACAGTGTTTTGTATTATAATCAACACATGCACTTTTAGCACTTTTCAGAATTGCATTTGTGGGCTTAAAGTCTGCACAGCATGTATCAATGTTAATCTTACACTGTAAAAAAGAAATGAGTGTGTCCGCATTCATGGACCTCCTGCAGTCTGTGTGGATTTTTTTCATCATTGAAAATGATCTTTCGCAGTCAGCATTGCTGTGAGGGAGTTGTGATCAAAATGATAGTACATGTCTAACAAAAGGTTTTCTACTGGCACAGTCAATTGTTTGATTCCATCTTGTGCACATAAATTTGCTACCAAAATTTACAAAATTATTATTAAAAAGTTGCTAGAAGAGTGATAATAGATCGCCACTTTATTGAAAAATAAAGCACCGAAGTTTACTTAACAAACTTTTTTTCTAGTTATGTAGGGCCGACACAGAATATTATAACATTAATTTATTGGAAATATTTAAATGATCAAAATATAACTGGAAAGATTAAGAGAACGACAAAAATAAAATACAACGAAGCAAAGCAAACAGCAAAAAATTAAAAATTAACCAAATTATGAACAGAATATCAAATCTTGGAAGAAAAAACGCACTTCCAAAAATTTACAACATTATTATTTAAAAGTTGGTAGCCTAGACCAGTGATAATAGATCGCCACTTTTATTAAAAAATAAAGCAGTGAATCTCGACCGCTGGAATAAAGTAGGCCTACTCAACGCAAACAAACTTTTTTTTTTTCTAGTTATGTAGGGCCTACACAGAATATTATGACATTGACTTATCAGACATATACTGAAGGGCAAGATATAACTGGAAAGATTAAGACAGCAATTAAATTGCAACAAAGTAAAACAACAGCAATATTTAACCAAGTTATAAGTACTTAGCTTTTTTTAAACAAAATGGCGTCGAAGTGTGGTGGCAAACGTGGTTGATAACAGGTAACTTTAAAAATATGTCATGTCACGCTGAAAACCAAAAGTGTTTGAGGCATTGCTAAAAAGTATCAAAAAACACGTACATTGTTACGAAAAAATTCGTGACAGGTTGACAGGGTATGTTTATGTGAAACTTCTATTAAGATAGATATTTGTTATGTGCTGCATTTTCTTTTAAATTGGTAGTTTTGTCTGATTTTTGGTGATTCACCTTCCCATTCAAACCTAATTCCACAGGGAATTTCAGTTATATTCGGGAACACACGTACAATATAATATAAGACTTTGTTGCTTCTGGCCAAATTTTTACGTGTTATGTGTGAAGTATAATTTTCATAGAGACATTGTAATAAATTTGAATGGGGGGAAAACAACTTTCAGTCTGATTGCAGGTTTCCTTAATCTCCCCTTCAAAGTGTTCAAATTATGTCATATTCAGAAAACCTTTGTAGAATTTATTGAATGGATTGTTTATGAAAGCACTTGCTTAAAACCAGAATATGCACAACATTATGTGGACTGTTGCCAAAAATTATAATTTAAAGGGATATCTTTATTTTTCTTTTATTTAAGTAAAAACACAAGTACTGACAGTTGACCCTGTATACTTAAAGGACAGCTAGGGCTGGGCCAGCAAGGTGTGGTGGAAGTGGGACGTGAGTGTTGATGCCGTTGGCAATGAGCGGTCTCATCAGCTCTAGGACGATGGTGCATTGATATTCTTCCAAGCCCATAAGATCAACAACAGGTTTACCAGTAATTGTATGAAGTGGGGTCAAGCCAGACCTCTTTAAGGAAGCGGCTGTTTTTACTAATGAAGTCGGATGCAGTCACCTTCTGCCTCAGTTACAAAGTTGTGATTGTATGAACCTGGGGGACTCTCAAATTCAGGAGCAGATTTTGGTAAGTTAGAGTCCATATAATTCATTTGTCTGATTATCAGTTCAGGGAAATTTGGGGACTTTTTTCGAGGAGGTTCCCCAGTCGCAGCCAGTACAAAAATAATAGGAAAAAACAAGGATTAGACATATATATGGACTGATATGAGGAGCATAACAAAGGGTACAACAGCAACACATGATCGGGATATATTAATAATCAAAGTACTTTATTAATGTTTTTCTCATATATTTTGCTATGGTCTTTTGTTCATTTACTGATAGCCTTTTTAATATATCTCACTAGCTTGCAATGTACACCTGGTGGTATTGGGATGCATGAATGGAGGCATATCTGGAGTCATCCTTGTATGACCACCAGCTATGTACAGTGCTATAGTATGAAGATTTGGACGTGAACCTCTGTCTGTGTCAGGCTAATTACACGCTCATCGGCTCTTGCGATCATCCACACACTTCTAGGGATTCATCCCCTCCCCCCTCGGTGAAACATATTGAAAACCTAGCATTGCACATTAAGCTTGGAGGAGTCACTTGAGCTCCAGGGTTAACTCCTGAACTTTACATGGTTGGCTGCGTGCAATGAGGATTCTCCACTATGGGACCCACGGTAGGCAGGGGGAGATGAGAAGTGGCTCTCTATAGGATACTGACAATTCCTTGGGAGGAGCACAGTTATTTTAGCCTCTACAATTATTTGGAGAGCCCCCTTGTATGACCATGGAATTGACACAGTGTGTGCCACATGCTTCTTCTTCCTAGCTTGAGACCAGAAGTGATGATCCTTTAAAATGACAGCCAAGCTGGAGGGAAACTGGAGCTTCATGGCCGTCAACTCACTTTGTTTCGGAATATCAGAAAACGACCACAATGAAAAAGCCTAAGATTCTTACCATGAAAGATAATACCAAGGAGTTTTCAAGTGGTATTGGCTGCAAAAAGGAGGCGGAGCAGCTCAGGCAGTTCCTAGTTAAAACAGCAACAGGCAACAACATGGAATTTTACACTAGGAAACAATGGACTTTTTGAGGAGTAACCCATTAGGCAGCCACAGTACGAAAACAGGAAACAAGGTATGGAGATATATATAAAAAGGCTTATAGAGAACATAAACAAAGAGACAGCAATCAAGGGGGGGGGGGTGGGGTTAATTTAATACTTCTTTAATATTCTCTCAGTATTTTTTTTGCTGAGTCTTTTGTCATTTATGATGAGCTTTTTTTATATATCCATTATTTGTTTCCTGAGGATTGATTCTTATGCAATCAAACAGTTTTGTTTTTTAATTTGCTTGGTCACATGGTTATGATTGTTCATTTCCATATCATATTTTTTAAAACCATCTTTTTCCTTGAGTTTTCTTATGCCTTTGCATTCTGACAGAAGGCGTGTTACTACACACTTGTGACAGGCTGGAAAAGATTGAAAGGAAAAAGATATTATAAAAGGATGACAGATGATTCTGGGACAATTTAGCATTTGTGACATGGAAATTGAATCAACAGCAGAATTGATCAACAGCTATGGGACATAGGACATTGTGGAAAGACGTTGACGTCAACTAAACCTTCCTCTAGTAGTTGAAGACTCAAGTTGGAATGTGTTACTTCGAAGAAGAATTTTTATGTGAGAAAAAAATTGTAGGGACCTTTTTTATGCTGCTATTTTAACATAAATTATAAAATGTACCAGGAACACTGTCAAAATTTTGTTTGTGTTTCTGTGAATAGAATTAAAAACGGCTAATTTTCATAAAAGAAGTAAGCGGCCTTCTATTCTTGATGTTGATTTCATTGTTCCTTCTTGTGTTATCCGCTGGGCAAAAATACTTGCAATAATACTTGGAATTGTTGAGATTAACGCAGTTCAGATTTGAACAAATACCCATTCACCATGTCAAGTATTTGATCATTAGTAGCTACCAGGACCGAATCTGTTATTCAGGTAAGATTATGTTTGGCTTTCCACTGCTTGAATCTGTATATTGTTACTAAATTAAGAAGCTGAAACAATCAGTGTTTCAGACACTAGCATTTATTCAACACAGATAAAGATAGGGATACTACCGAGGAGTTGTAAACTGTGTCACCGATTAGGAAATGGCTCTGCTGAACGATTGTACTTCAATAAGGTGGGTCCCAAACATATGAGCAGATCAGAGAATAGTGCTTATGGACCGTTCACCCAGTTACCACTCCTGGGACAACAAATCTATTGAGATACCAATAGCCTCAAGCTGACCACTGCTGTTCTTATCGAACTTTTTCTAAGTTGCTGTCTGAAGGCAGGTGAACGAAGTAGAGATCTTTTGTGCCCCCTATGGCGCCTAGTAGTGCTACTGTTGCAGCCTCGTACTGCTTGCCTAAAAGCCTGCATTCAGAAATAGGCCCCATATAGTTTGTAGCGCAATGTCTTTGGACATGATAAGGTTGCACGCCCCCACTGCAGAAACTAGAACTACTATTTGTTGCCTGGTACAAAACATGCATGAGACATTAGCAGTGGTTTCCTATTTCTTTTGTTTGTCTCCTAGAGTACTTCCCGTAACTGTAGTGGGGTTGTTTCAGATTCAAGGAGAATTGAAATATCATAGCATTATAATTCAATATGGGACATTGGTTAATTTGAATCTGTGTGGGTTGTTTCAGATTCAAGAGAATTGAAAATCGTAGCATTATATCATATAGGACATTGGTAATTGAAACTGTGTGGGTTGTTTTCAGATTCTGAATACTGTTTGTTTCAGATTCAAGAGAATTGAAAATCGTAGCATTATATCATATAGGACATTGGTAATTGAAACTGTGTGGGTTGTTTCAGATTCAAGAGAATTGACAATTGTAGCATTATATCATATAGGACATTGGTAATTGAAACTGTGTGGGTTGTTTCAGATTCAAGAGAATTGAAAATCGTAGCATTATATCATATAGGACATTGGTAATTGAAACTGTGTGGGTTGTTTCAGATTCAAGAGAATTGAAAATCGTAGCATTATATCATATAGGACATTGGTAATTGAAACTGTGTGGGTTGTTTCAGATTCAAGAGAATTGAAAATCATAGCATTATATCATATAGGACATTGGTAATTGAAACTGTGTGGGTTGTTTCAGATTCAAGAGAATTGAAAATCGTAGCATTATATCATATAGGACATTGGTAATTGAAACTGTGTGGGTTGTTTCAGATTCAAGAGAATTGAAAATCGTAGCATTATATCATATAGGACATTGGTAATTGAAACTGTGTGGGTTGTTTCAGATTCAAGAGAATTGAAAATCGTAGCATTATATCATATAGGACATTGGTAATTGAAACTGTGGGGGTTGTTTCAGATTCAAGAGAATTGAAAATCATAGCATTATATCATATAGGACATTGGTAATTGAAACTGTGTGGGTTGTTTCAGAATCAAGAGAATTGACAATCGTAGCATTATATCATATAGGACATTGGTAATTGAAACTGTGTGGGTTGTTTCAGATTCAAGAGAATTGACAATCGTAGCATTATATCATATAGGACATTGGTAATTGAAACTGTGTGGGTTGTTTCAGATTCAAGAGAATTGACAATCGTAGCATTATATCATATAGGACATTGGTAATTGAAACTGTGTGGGTTGTTTCAGATTCAACAGAATTGACACTCGGGGCATTATATCATATAGGACATTGATAATTGAAACTGTGTGGGTTGTTTCAGATTCAACAGAATTGACACTCGGGGCATTATATCATATAGGACATTGGTAATTGAAACTGTGTGGGTTGTTTCAGATTCAAGAGAATTGACAATCGTAGCATTATATCATATAGGACATTGGTAATTGAAACTGTGTGGGTTGTTTCAGATTCAAGAGAATTGACAATTGTAGCATTATATCATATAGGACATTGGTAATTGAAACTGTGTGGGTAGTTTCAGATTCAAGAGAATTGACAATCGTAGCATTATATCATATAGGACATTAGTAATTGAAACTGTGTGGGCTGTTTCAGATTCAAGAGAATTGAAAATCGTAGCATTATATCATATAGGACATTGGTAATTGAAACTGTGTGGGTTGTTTCAGATTCAAGAGAATTGAAAATCGTAGCATTATATCATATAGGACATTATCATATAGGGTACCAGTATGGGTTCACATAATGTGAAAGGGACAGGTATCTGCACTGCCACTTACTTTTCAAGCCACCTGGTTTCAGTGGACAATCACATAGTCTTGCACACCACAGGGCAACCCTGAAACCAAGCCTGCTAATGTTTGTTTGACAGGCTTCTCCCGCCAGACTTGGCAATGTTCCATTCGCAGAGATGAGCAAGTGTTTGAATGAAAAGTATGATAGCTTTCAAGAATTTATGTGTATGGTGTGTGGTAACCGTCTAAGTGGGGTATAATGCCTGGGGCCTAGCTTACTCCAACACCTTGCTACATTAAAGGAGACAATGTGGACCCTACTAGAGGGGTTGCTCATACCTCTCATTTGTGCTCCCCTGTTGATAGTCTTCTTGCCCTCATATCAAGAGCTGACGATCATCACTGACGTCATCCGCCGAGGGGTCCCCCCAGAACCAAGTTGGCAAAACCAATTAGCTTGGTGACCCTCCCATCACTTAGGTTGTAGAGGTAGTTGTAGTTCTAACTACAGTAATACCCTGTATAGAGCTACTTTACTCTAATCCTCATTATTTTGAAGGTCCCTTTTTTATTTTTATTTTTAAATGAAAGTTTGAAAGTACAAAAACATTGCAGAAAATAGCAAGTTTGATCAACCCTCCAAGAGCTGCGATCAAAATTTCCGTACGTACACATAAGCAGTTAGAGTTCATCATCTATGCTCCTTTGCTCAAGCTATCAGAATGAAGTGTGTACTGGGTGTGATAGTGAGTAAGCTGATAAAGAGAACTGTCTTCAGCATGATCCCACCTTCCACCCAACTTTTCTAATCATTCCCCTCTACCCCACCCACTGTTTTAAAATTTTTTGTTGTTGTCATAATATGATTATGAATTCTTTTTCATAATTTCAATGATGGAGTGATAGATTGGCTATAGTAGAACCAGACCGCATAACAAATGCATCTGCAGACTCTTACTCACCCACCGCAGCTCGTCAACAGCTAATGCTTCCTTTCTCATTCGCTTGTCCATCTTCAGAATTTATGTTATCAATTATAATGTTCATTATTCATTGTACATTAATACTTAGTGATATATTAGACTCGTCATTATTACCCATGCTCTTCATATCAACTAATACAAGGTTGTACATGGGAATGGCAACCTCATAATGTCAAATATATTTCTACAGGAACCACCACTGTAAGAGCATGCCAATTCTTTGTGCAAGCTTCTGCAGCAGGGATAGCACCATGCTCCATTGGGAGCAGAAAAGGATGATGATGATGATACTCTTCATAAACCATATAATATACAGTTATGTATAATAACAGGTTAAAAATGACCTATCCATTTATGCTATTACTAGTGTAAAAGCCCGTCATAAGACGGGAATTAAATTCAAAAGCACCAATACCTAACGGCAATTTTACTTATTCAAAAGTATTTAAAAAAACGAAAATATTTGTTTTACATCTGATGTTAAAAGTTTGAACATGACAGAATAGCATCTTGATTTTCTGTTGTTTTAATCTGGTCCAACTTAAATCATGGATCCCCGCATCTTCCTGTCTCCAGTTCATGTACTGTTTATCAGTTGTGCTGTTGACTTTTCTCCATACAGTATAATCAAACTGTTCATGCACACCGTCATTTGCGCATTCTTCTTTGGTAAGTGTTACTATTTTCGGGAGAGTTCAATACAATTAATGTCTACTTTCACCAAAGTTGCATCCCTTAGCGTTACGCATTCTGGGATTTTATATATAGGTAAGTGTTATACTGTACTGTTTTGTTCAACGCGGCAGTTTCTAGGAACGTATCCTGAGCATTAGACACAATCGTACTGTGCTATCACTCAAAACTACCAGCTGTTAATTCAAAAAAGTAAAAGTGCAGTGGATCCTTCAATGCACATGGGAAGATATATGGAAATGAGAAAGCAGATAAACTTGGAGGAAATAAACCCAAACAGGGCTAGCGTGGATGAAATGCATGTCTGACTTTGTTTGATTGTTAATAATAATAATGTCTAACTTTCAACCAAAGTTGCATCCCTTAGCGTTACGCACTGACAGAAAAAGCTGGGATTTTATATATAGGATATAATGATCCTATACTGTACTGTTTTGTTCAACGCGGCAGTTTCTAGGAACGTATCCTGAGCATTAGACACAATCGTACTGTGCTATCACTCAAAACTACCAGCTGTTAATTCAAAAAAAAAAGTAAAAGTGCAGTGGATCCTTCAATGCACATGGGAAGATATATGGAAATGAGAAAGCAGATAAACTTGGAGGAAATAAACCCAAACAGAAGACAGGGCTACAGTTTTGACAGCGTGGATGAAATGCATGTCTGACTTTGTTTGATTGTAAATAATAACTGATGTGATGTTGGAGATACATTTTAAATGCTTCCTGTGCCAGAACCACAAAATATATGATACACAACAACTGCAAACAGCAGGGGATGGGTTGCTGAGCTACCGGCTCAACTGCAAGAGCACTATATGCAGAAATGTCTCAGCCAAACCCCAGAGATGGCATCAACAACTTAAGCCACAGAGACCAGAGGACAATCTTCAGGTTGAGAACAAGACATGTACCTCTTAACAAGCTTTTGCACAGAGTAACCTCAGACCATGCACCATACTGCAACCAGTGTAACAGACAGAAAGAAGAAGCAGTAGAACACCACCTCCTGGAATGCCTGGCACTACCAAACCCCTCCATCACCAACACCCTATATAGAGATACAGTGCAACTGAAAAAGACATGTACCTTTCACTACCTAGCACAAGGAAAGACAGAGTGAAAACTCATAACCTAGGGGATCGGAAGAGTCGAAATCAACTGCTTCCTGTGAAATCTGCTTGTACACCGTGTACTTAAATGGCTCAGTGTGATGTGGACTTTCTTGATGACCTAACCCTTCTGTGCCATAACTGCATTTAGATGCAAGACAGAATGAGAATGCTGGAGGAGACATCACAGCAATTCACTCTCAACAACAACAAATTATGCAGTGACACACACAAAGATTCTGACAAACAAAAATGAATGTGACAAACAATAGCCAGTTGCATTGAGAAATGCTGAAATCCCAGGGTAAGAAAGTGAGAAGGAAAACATGGAGAAGAGAACTGGAGACAGACATGAAGAAGACATGGAAATACCTGGAGCAGATGGCATGGGACAGAAGACTTGGCGTAAGTTTGTTGAAGACAAATGCTCCTTGAGGAGCTGCAAAGTGATGAAGATAATGACTTGAGAGATGCATCCCAACGAGCTGTCTACTCATACCTGAATCTTGACAGTACTATAGGACGTGTGGGAGGCATGGACAGAGCTAACAATAACAAAGAATAGAGGAGGCAAAGGAAGTTTTCATGCATTGGGAAATGCCTGGAAATAAAAAGAAATCTACACAAAGAAGAGGAATCCTAAACCCAAAGTGTCAAGGAAGTCCTACTGTATAACTCTGAAACAGAGAGCAAAAAAAATGACAGCCAGGAAAAAAAACAGGCTCATAAATTATCGCTTGCTTAGAATATAAGGCAGTCTATCTTCTATAGAGCAAAAAAAAAAAAAAACATGGAATAGAGAACTGGAGACAGAAGTGAAAATGATGAGAAAGACATAGAAAGAACTTGAGCTGATGGCACGTGAATGGAGGACTTGGCATGTGTTTGTGGAAGACCTATGCTCCAAGGGAAGCTACAGGATATTGAGTGATTAGAATATAAAGATGAAAATGATACGACAAGAACAGCAATGTGGAACTTACGGAAGGAACCAGACAAATATCATTGGAACTAGAGCTGAGGGCAAGACACAGGCATTGGATAGCTCACAACATAAGATAGGACATGCAATGAGGAAACCAACTAATAGCATTACAATACAGTCCTTGTTCTGGAATCTTCAAGGTAAAAGAAAGAAAAGAAAAACCCAAAAGCATGTGGACAGGGGAATTGGTAACAGACTTGAAAGAAAATTAAGAAGACATGGAAATATCTTGAATAGGATGGTACAGGTTGACAATAATTAATTACTATAAAGTAACACATGAAAAACTATGCTATAGGCATTATTTGAGGTGGAACGAGTGACACAAAACCTGAAGATAACATAAAGAAAATGTGAGAGAGAATTGAGCTGTTTAATAACATAAATATATATTAACAAATAAAACAGTATTGTTTAATAACATGCCAATGGCAGGGCACACTGATAAACTACATTACTTACCAATTCTCTGAAAGAATCTAAGGCTGGAGAGAAAATTTATTTTTATATTTTGTACTTTTTATGTAGGAGATGTTGAACAAACATGGTGCAGTGATTTGGGTCGATGATGGTCATTACTTTGTGGATGGTAACTTGAACCTAACTTTAACAAGAGCAAAGGAATCTGGCATTCAGGGCTGGACAATAAAAGACCCTACATCATCATTCACACACCTCACCATGTTCAAGTTTTTCAACATGGACCAGGGCTCATATTTTTTCCAGGTATGAGAATGTAATTTATTTTTCATAAAGAACTTAGAAATGATGATAATCTGAATAGAAATGATGATAATCTGAATAGAAATGATGATAATCTGAATGACTGTACTGCAGTTTTCTTCTTCTTCTTCCTCTTCAGTACCATGCCTGGTGATGGAGGTGATCATGTCTCTCCACAACTTTCAACAGGAAGAACTGTTTATCAGTTTTGTTCTTGACCTCTTTCCATGCCATGATGTCAAACTGGCTAGTATCTTCTCACTTTGTTGTCCTCTGCCTCTTTCTCCTTTGATCTGCCCTGTTGTCGTGATATGCCTAGAGGCCACAAAGATGTGGTTTTATAGTTGAATGTTAAAAATACCATGGACAGCTAAAAAGAGTAATGGGGATGTCCTGAAAGAGGAAATGCACAAAAGAAGCAATCCATTTTCTTCTGGAATATTGTGAGAAGAACTCCGCCTATACCGGTCCTAAGCCCGGATGAAAAAGGAGGAGGGTGGCCTGCATGGAGGCCGTAAGGAGGCAGCCCCTCCACCATGCAAACGCACAACAGGCCAATCACCTGTTTGCTTTAAACTATGATTACGAGCAATATAAGAGAGAAAACCGGACTGATTCTAAAGGCAACGAACTGGAACGGACTACGACTTATGGAACTTGGAACACAAGAAGTATAAATGGGAAAGAAGAGGAGCTGGTGGAAGAGATTAGAAATCCTGGCTATTACCGAAACAAAGAAAAAGGGACAAGGAGTCATGGATCTCGATGGCAACACGCTGTTATACAGTGGTGTACCCACATCTGAAAGAGCTAAAGGGGGTGTGGGTTGCATTGTGGCCAAAAACCAGAAAGATAGTATCAAGGGATGGAACTTTGTCTCGGAGTGCATTATGGTTGTAAAACTAAAAGAAGGAGAAACCATAGTCAACCTGGTCATAGTGTATGGGCCAAATGAGGATGAGAGAGCAGAGGTCAAGGAGGAATTCTTCGAGCTGCTTCAAAGGACAGTGGATGACTGCCTAGATGAAGTTATCATGCTCGGAGATTTTAATGCCAGAGTTGAAATGACCATACTAGATGGGTGGAGTTATCGGAAGATATGGAGAAGATACTCTCAATGACAATGGAAAGCGACTCCTTAGATTCTGCAGTGAGCAGAATCTAATCATCACAAACACAAAGTTCCCCCATAAGCGCATACATGCATACACTAGATGTGAACCAACCAAGAATGAGAAGTCAGTGATCGACTATGCCATTGTTAGGAGAAGCTCATTCAAATATGTCCGGGATGCTAGAGTCTGGAGGGGGCCAGAGATTGGAAGTGATCACTACTTGCTAACAATCAAAAGAACAACTGAAAGAGTTGCTCAGCCTAGGAACTGCCCAACATCACGCAAGAAACCAAGTAAACGAGCGGGAGAAATGAGCATTAGGACCTACAAGCTGAAAGAGCCAGAAATTAAGACCAGATATCAGGGGCTTATTGCTGCAGCGGTGAGCAACACAGAAGAACAACCTGATGACTTGGAAACCCTCTGGAATAAATTCAAGGATATCATAAAGACAGCTGCAGCAGAAGCATGCAGTGAAGTCCGACTTGGGAACAAGAGAAAGAGGACACCTTGGTGGACAGAGGAAGTCAAAGAGAAAATAAGAGAGAAGAAAATGGCATGGAAACAATACTTAGGAGCTAAAGACACAACAGGACAGATGGAAAAATATAGAGAATATGTGACACTCAGAACAGAAGCAAAGAACAAAGTGCTAGCAGCAAAACAGAAGTCCTGGGAAGAATTTGGAGAAAAGCTAGAAAAAGATGCACAAGAAAACCAGAAATTGTTCTATAAGACCCTAAAGAACATGAGAAAGGAAAAACAATGCCCTCTCAAATTTATAAAGGACAAGCAAGGCAAATTGCTTACTGCCCCGAAGGAAGTAATGGAAAGATGGAAAGAATATTTCTCAGAACTCCTGGATGGTGAGCATGGTGAAGCATCAGAAATGATAACCACTAGCACAGAAGAGAAAACCAATGATGGTGAAGATGACATAAAGATGGAAGAACTGAAGGCAGCACTGGAGAAAATCAAGGTTGGCAAAGCAGCAGGGCATGATGGTATAACACCAGAAATGGTTAAGTACATGGGAGCATCAGGCGACCTATTACTCTTAAGGGTTCTACAGGCAGCGTGGTACAACAAGACCATACCAAAGGATTGGGAGATTGCCATCATAACACCAATTTTCAAAAAGGGTGACAATCGACAGTGTGGAAACCATAGAGGCATATCCCTTCTCAGTGTCCCTGGTAAAATCTACTCTAGAATCCTAGAGCAGAGACTCCGACGCCTAGCTGAGCCACAATTAGATGAGGTCCAGTGCGGATTCCGAGCGAACCGAAGTACTCAAGACCTAATCTTCACACTCAGACAGCTGAGTGAAAAGGCCCTTGAGTATAAGAGTGAGATCCATCTTTGTTTCATAGATCTTGAAAAGGCGTTTGACAGGGTCCCCTGGAGCAAACTTTGGGATTGTTTGGCAAGGAAAAACATTCCAGCACCTCTGATTCATGCTATACAGAGCTTCTACAAGTCTTGCAGAAATTATGTGAGGACAGCAAACCATAAGTCAGAAGAGTTCAGGACCACCACTGGTGTAAGACAAGGTGATATCCTGTCACCTTACCTTTTCATACTCCTCATGGACGATGTTATTAAGGCATGTAAGAAAAGAACAAGAAAGTATTCAGTAGGGTACTGGAAGATGAGACAGGTCTGTATTTCAGAGCTGGCATTTGCTGATGATGTTGCCCTGATTGCTAAATCAGAGGCACATCTCCAATTCAACCTGCAAGTCTGGAAGGAAGAACTGGAGAAGAGAGGGATGGTCATAAGCAGCTCTAAAACAAAATCCATGGTGATATCACGAGAAGAAAGAAGACAGATTAAGCTGGGATGTACAACGCAAGTCCAGTCAACATGCCGGGACCTCAAGACGCAGCAATAGAGACCGCAGTCAGCGACTCATAGCTTGACTGCCTGCGTCAGGACCAGCGAACCAGAGCTGGTCAAGACCGCACTCCACCTCCACGTGGTGGTCCTGGAAACAGTCTGCAGCTGTGCAGGCTGGCTGAGCGAGTGTGGATCGAAATGGGAAGGCAAACCCGGTCCTAAAAAATGCCGTGCAGAAGTCGGATGTGTCGACCGAAAGGTGCAGATATCACAGCTACGTTGTAAACAGACACAACGCAACCACCGTCCTTTTCAGGGCGAACGAAGAAGAAGAAGAAGAAGATTAAGCTGGGAGAACAGGTCCTGGAGCAGGTAGACCACTTTAAATACCTCGGAGCTATTATTGACCGAAAGGGAGGCATCAAAGAAGAGTTGGCCACTCGAAAAGCAGCAGCTGGGAGACTTTTTCAGGCCATAAATCGAGGATTCCTCAGCAAGAGAGAGGTTGGTAAGAAAACGAAGATGGCTGTCTACCGCTCCACCTATGTCCCAGTCTTGACATATGGATGCGAGTCATGGGCAATGACTACAACCCACAAAAGCCAGATCCAAACCTCAGAAATGAGGTATCTGAGGAAGGTGGTTGAAGTAACAAGAAGAGACATGGTACGCAACCAGACGATACGTCAAGGCCTTAAATCCCACCCCCTGCAGACCCAAGTAGAACAGTCCCAACTAAGATGGTTTGGCCATGTCTGCAGAATGGGAGAAGATTGGCTACCACGACAAGCATGGGAAACAAAGAGCCAGGGATCCAGACCCCCTGGACGACCCAGAGTCCGCTGGGAGGACAACATTAGACAATCTTTGAAGGACCGAGGACTAGAATGGAACCAGGCCAGGAGGAAGACAGCCGATAGGATAGTCTGGCGCTCTCTCTTCCAAACCTCTACACCTCACGGTAGAAGGGGAATGACTAAGTAAGTATATTGTGAGAAGAAGAATGCATTACTGCAATGGCTTAAAGAAAAGAAGATCTCATATTTTAAATAAAAAGTATATATAAGTTAGGTTGAGTGTAACCTTTCTGAATAAATATTTTTTGGAAGGGATGTGCCCTGCATGAACTTTGTTAAAAAAGGAGTAAAGAGAACAGACGAATTCTATTTAGAATACTATTATGTTACGGCAGGTTAAAAGGATATTAAAATAGTAAATTATGTATACCCTTCAAAAGAAGTTAAGGACCATTTTTATTAAGGGTGCAAAGTGAAATGAAAATGAAAAATAAAAACACAGCACTTCAAAATATAACATGACAAGCTTATCAGTGACAATCAACACTATTTTCATGATGGTTGCATTAACGTGTGTAAAATGACAGCACAGCAATCAATACAACCCTCATTTTCAAAATTAATGAGAATAACACCAAAGGTCAACATTGTCAATAGCGTGTGTGTCCTCCATTATTGGTGATACTTTCAAGGCACCGCTGTCACATGGAAATGATGAGCTTGCGAATGAAGCATTGGGGCACTGCCTGCCACTGATGCTGAAGTACCAGAAGCAGTTCATGCAGAGTTGCAGGAGATGGCTGATGTTGCTTAACTCGTCGCCCAAGCTCGTCCCAAAGATGTTCTATGGGATTCAAATCAGGACTATTTGCAGGTCAATCCATTCTATTGACACACGCTTCTTGCAGGAAAGCATTTACTGCATGAGAACGGTGTGGTCTTGCATTATCATCTTGAAGGACTGCATTGTGCCCAATAACTTGCAGGGCTGGGATGGCAAGAGGCTGTAGAATCTCGTCACGGTAGCGGTCACCATTCAGATTCCCAATCACATGATAGAGGGGGTTCTGTGGAGTAAACTAATGCCTCCCCACATCATCACTGATCCAGCACCATATCGGTTACGTTCGATGACTGCAGCATCACTAAAGCATTCACCACGATGCCTCCATACTCTGATTCGTCCATCTATAGGCTCCAAGACAAATCGGGACTCTTCCGTGAACATAACGTTAGCCCACTGTGCACGTTGCCACTGCACGTGCTGCATACACCATGCTAAACGAATTGCTCTGTGGGCAGCAGTCAAGTGTGGTCGAATGACTGGACGACAAGCACGAAGGTTGGCATCGTGAAGGCGATTCTGAATAGTCTGATCACTGACTACAGTGTTGGTAGCATCTCTGAGGAACTGTCTGATAACATTTGCACTTGCAGTTCTCCGTTGCAGTGCTTGCCTCTGAATTAAGCGATCTTCTCGAGGTGTAGTGATGACCTGTGTCCTGATGATTATGGTGTTAAAACATCTTAAGTTTGATGTAAGAATCAGTTTTTGTTTGGACATCCATTTCAGCCTCATTCAGTACTGCTGTGACAAAATATGTGATGTTAAATTGAAAGTTGAAAGCGTGTTGGCGCTGAGTTTGAAATTCTTTAAAGGTGTGATGAAAATGTGATAAAGTAGGAATAGTCTTAAAACTGCAGAAATATTGGTGCCTGTTGCGTGATAAATTCTCGCAACATCATTTTATTACAATATCTATTTTATAACGCAAGGGCAACAACTGCTTGAAATTTATAGTTACTTTTCTCGGTAAGCATTTGTCTTCTCGCGTTGGTATTGAATGCAGTTGAGTTTTTGAGCTGTGGTCATTTTGCGCTGGACTGCGCATGACTTGTCTTGCTTTTTGGTCGATCGGTTTCCGCCCACCACTAGTGGAGTGAGCGATTTGAATGGCGAAAGAGATGCCTCGTTGAAGAGGGAATCTCCGCTATTTTTTGTTCTGTCAGGGATGTGTAGTCCTCTTAATGGATATTTCGTTTATTCGAGATAATACCTCTAGTGTTTCCCACATGTCGGGAGGCGTGATATTTCTGTGTATTTCATGAAAGCAAGGTAAATTGACTTTTTCATTAACTCTATCGATTTTGGGTCGTGAGCGATTTCGATTCATAGCCTGTCTTCGAAAGTCGTCGTCACGAGATGTTTTCCCAGCTCACATGTCGCTGTATTGTACTGCATCGGTTGATGCATGTTCCAAGGACCATTACTTGCTACTTTGTTAAATGAACTAGGTTTGGAAAACCTTTATTATCTAGAGGATATTTTTTGAGGACATTATTTATACTTCGGCAGACGTGTCTGTCTTGCTGAAGTCAGACTAAGGAGAGTGAACTGATCTCATATATCTGGTTATCTCCTGGCTGTTATAGAAAAGGATGGAGTTTTTCACCTGACTACATTTACAGCACTATGAAATATAACATGCATCTGACTCATCATTGTAATGCTGTCTACCGTCTATTGCTGTATTGAATGTTGCTGTGATAATGACTGTTTGATGTGTCTACATATTCGCGTAACCATTTTGTCACTGTGGCGTCCACAATAAATAATGAAGAAAAACGTCAACGGCTGTTTCAAGAATCATTGACTTTATACGTCGTGAGTTTACTGACGTCCTATGTGGATTGCCCTGTTATTTTTGTATGAACATTGTTTGACTGAACACATCTGCACACTACACAAAACCAGACATGCGGATACCATCCATCATCATATGGCATCACGCATCATTTGGTGGCCATAAGCTGGTTTGATTCTGGTACCAGCAAACACGGGGTCCCTTACCCACTTCATTTTCAACAAGAATTCATCAACATCCTTCAAGAAATTAACATTCTTCAAGACAGTCAACATCTTCAAAATTTTCAAAGTACTCGGCGTTGCCCGGTAAAAGTCAAAATTTCAATTTTTTGACGGAAACAAGAATTTGACAGTACCCGGCGTTGTTACATGTTGCCGGATAACTCGGACTGCTGTTATCTTTTACGCAAGTCAAGCAAGTTGCTGCTGTCAAGGTTCCAGTGCTGTCGTTTTTGTGAAGGTCAAGTGCCGGTTGAAACGGGTTGTTTTCTGAAGAAGGCCAAGTACCGATTTCCATCAACTTACTTTTGGATTAGAAGGTCAAGTGCCGAAACAACTCAACACACAGTATTTCAGAAGCTCTTGTACCATCGTGTTAGCAGTGGAAGCAGTTCAGATGTGCCATCATCGTTGGAGCTTCGCTCTTTAGGACGTTGATTGACATCCGTTTTTTCTGCTGTTCTACGATTGGAAGCCTATAAGTTAAGTGGCCTGTTTGTATGTAAACTGTGCCCTTATACTTCTGCTGAGTCTTCTGTGTATCATCTCATTCTATATGTTATATGTTTATATGTTATTCGTATATTTATATGTTTATATTTCAGCGGGTTCTCGGTTGGGTGGTGTCTCCGTTAGATTATGCCATGTCATAGAGGTCGTCTATTGTGAGCGTTTTCTGTAGGGTTTGCAAATTTCCGATACTGGAATTTGCTAAGCGACTTCTGTTGCTATTTATGTTAGCTGTGATGACATGTTTTAATATTGTTTTCGTTATTATTTCGCATTCTTTAGTTTTGTTTTGATTTGTTTGTATTTGTTAGCCTACTCTTGTCTATAATTTAGTTTCATACAACATTTTTGTTTATACACTGTGGTGTCATGTATTTTGTTTAATTCTATCGTAGATATCGTCACATTTTTTGTGATATTTCATTAATTTCTGCTTTATTTTTAGTTGATTTCTGCGAACGTTTTTGTATTGTTGCTGATCTTTGTTATTGTTTACATTGTTATTGTTTACATTGTTTGCATTGTTTACATTTTCAATGTTTACATTCTGCATGTGTTTACATAGTCATTGTTTACAGTTATAGTAATTAGTTAATGGGCTATGCTAATGCACTGTTACTACTACACTGATGATAAATGAATGATGAATAGTGTTGTGCACTATTGAATGAGAAGTGCACTTATGATCAAGAATTGATTGGTGATATTTCATATACAAGTTCTTTGATTGGAGACTTGTTTCCCACAGAGACTGGGATAATATAAGGTGATGTGAATATACAAGTGCTTAATTAAGACTTGTTACACTTAGGTTTGAAATAAATTAGTTAATTATTTCAGGTTTTGGACGCATATGTTAGACAACATGTCTACATTTGAGCACTTTATTGAGCAGGGTAAATTGCTTGGGAAGACTGGTGATAAGTTAGAAGAATTTGCAACTGCTCGATATGATAAAGCAATGGAAGCTGAACAAAAGAAACTGCATATGGAAGCTGAACAAAAGAAACTGCAGATGCAGGTGGATGAAAAAAGATTCCAAATGGAAATGGAAAAACAAAAAAGGGAATCAGAAGCTGAGGAAAAAAAACTCCAGCTAGAGGCTGAAAATAAAAGACTTGAAAAAGAGGCTGAAAATAAAAGACTTGAAAAAGAGGCTGAAAATAAAAGACTTGGAAAAGAGGCTGAAAATAAAAGACTTGAAAAAGAGGCTGAAAATAAAAGACTTGAAAAAGAGGCTGAGAATAAAAGACTTGAGAAAGAAGCTGAAAGACTTCAAATAGAGGCTCAGGCTGAGGAGAGAAGATTACAGAGAGAGTCTGATGAGAGGAAAGAGAAAGCAAAAATGGAACATGAAGAAAAGGTCTTAGCTTTAGAGTTGGAAAAATTGAAATTGATGAACATGAGTAATGGTAATGATTCAAACAAGGGTTCATCTTCTGGTAAGGCTAATAATGATACTTTTAAGATTAAGTTGCCAACTTTTAGTCCTTCCAGTGATGACATAATGTTCTATCTGGACAGATTTGAACAAGCATGTACAGCTCATAACATAGACAAAGCAAAATATGTTTATCAGTTATCAGGGATACTGACAGGTAAAGCTCTAAGTATATTAAATATGGTGGATGAACCTGACAAGAACAATTATGAGGTTGTCAGGGCCGCTCTGTTAAAGAAATATCAGCTTAACGAAGACGGCTATCGTCTACAATTTAAAAACATGTTACCTGAAAATGGAGTTGAATTCTCCGAGTTTATTGCAAGAATACGCATTACTTTCTCACGATGGGTTGAACTATCTAAGACGGAAAAAACTTATGAAGGACTTATGGACTTAATACTTAGAGACAAAGTCATGTCGTCTGTCAATGAGTCTTTCCTTGCTTTCCTTCATGAACGTAAACCTAAAACAATAAAAGAAATGGAAGATTTCTGTTGCCAATACGTAACTGCACACCCACACATAACCATGGGTAACTCTAAGGTGAAAGAAGGTTTACCAGTTGCTTCGGCAGCTCCGTATGGTCAAAACTTTGCTCGTAGATTCCAACAAAATTTTGATAGAAAGAGCAGCGGTAATTTCTGTCAAAATCATGGAAACCAATTTCATGGTGATTCTTCTTCGAAGAATTGGAGACAACCTGATAGTGGTCGTTACTATCACCCTAATAATTATAAGCATTTCAAAAGAGGATATGGTAATAGAGGTTATTCCTGCCGAAGACCTCAGAACCAAACAAATAGATGTTCGCATCAATGTGAACATGATAGTAATCGTGGAAACTGGAATTCGAACCAGGATAACAATTACAATAGAGACAATAATAACTGCAGAGATAATAATAACTCTGATAACTTCAGAGGTAATAATAGTCGGGGTAGATCTCAACACAAAAAAAAGAGATATCAGCAGGCTAATGCTGTACAACAGGAAACTGAGGGAGCCTGTAATCATGTTGTTGATAATAAAAACTTTGACGCTGTCACTGGTTCTGCTTTTGACTTTGAGAGAGCAAACAAATGCCCCCAATGCAGTACTTTATTCGAACCGGGTACCATAACTACTTTGAGTTGTGGTCACCCACTTCCCGCTCTTCCTGCTGCTGTTGCGCATGACGGGAGGGGTTCTTTAATTCTACATAAGGGTCTTGTTAATGATACTCCGGTCTCACTACTTTTCGATTCCGGATGCACCACTATTGGTGTTAGACAATCGCTTGTAGATCCATCTTGTGCTACAGGAAGGGTTATTAAATGTGTCACATTTGGCGGCACTCTAGAAAAATATCCTACTGCTGTAATTCGCATTGCCACTCCTTTCTTTACTGGAGATGTGCATGCTTGTCTCTTACCTAATCCTATTGCGGACCTTATTATTGGTCGTATTCACGGAGTTAGGGAGTGTACCCCACAGCAGATTGCTGCTTGGGAAGATAATAACATGCAAGCTACAAATGCAGTAGTTACAAGAGCACAAGCTCTACAAACACCCGAAACATCACTGAATAGTGATAATGAAGTTGATAGCCAAGATAGTCACTTAGTAATCACTCGTGACTCTTTCATAAAATTGCAAGAAGAAGATCCTTCTTTAAAAAAATTTCTTCGTTCTTGCGAAGAAAGGTGATCCGAATCAGGATACAAATAGAAAATCTTGGATTGCAATGAGAAACGGCGTACTTGTACGTATGGTACAAGATTCGACTACGTCGGCACATTCGCAAATTCTTGTTCCCAAGAGCATGAGAGTGCAAATATTACAACATGCTCATGACTCGCAATGTGCTGGACATATGGGTTTTTCCCGTACGAAGTCGAGAGTCCTTGCGGCTTTCTTTTGGCCTTTTGTCAATAAGGACATTCGTATTTACTGCCGATCATGCAAGGTATGTCAGGAGGTCAAATCTAGAGGACCACGACATGCTGCGCCTATCCAGGCTGCTGACATTCCTATTCGGCCGTTTCAGAAAATGGCCATAGATATTATTGGCCCTTTTAAGGTCAAGTCGGCCAGAGGACATCAGTTTATCCTTACATGTGTCGATATGTGCACACGTTGGCCAGAGGCTATTCCTCTTAAGAGCATATCTACTACAGATATCGCAGATGCTCTTTGGTTGATATTTTCTCGCTTGGGGTTCCCCAGAGAAATATTATCAGACCATGGCACTCAACTCATATCTGACACTATGTCACAGGTAATGTCTACCTTACATATTGAACGATCTCTCAGTAGTATCTACCATCCTATGTCTAATGGGTTAGTTGAGCGTCTGAATAGAACGCTCAAGACTTTGCTTGGTAAGATAACTGAAGATCATCCTCAAGATTGGGACAGGGTTTTACCCGCGGCTCTCTTTGCCTATAGAGAAGTCCCTAATGAACACACAGGATTTTCTCCCTTCGAACTTGTCTTTGGCGCGCGTCCACGCGGCCCTATGTCTTTATTACACGATCTCATCACTGCCGATGATATTAGCGATGAAACTCAATCCTCATATGAGTATGTCATTGCTCTTAGACAAAAGATCATTGAGGC
This sequence comes from Oreohelix idahoensis, assembly GCA_024509875.1. Taxonomy (NCBI): domain Eukaryota; kingdom Metazoa; phylum Mollusca; class Gastropoda; order Stylommatophora; family Oreohelicidae; genus Oreohelix; species Oreohelix idahoensis. The sequence goes on along the minus strand of JAMPIV010020706.1, from coordinate 9,421 downwards.
ATGTAAGCTAGCAACTGCTTCATCAGAAATTGCTAAAGAGAAGGCAAGACAGTTTGCTAATAAGAATAGATGTCTACGACAACTTTGTCCAGGTGACAAAGCATTCGTCCTACTCCCCAGTAGGGAAAATAGACTTCTTATTGCATGGAAAGGTCCGTATGCAATAGTCTCTCGGATTTCCGATGTTGACTATGTGGTCGATATTGATGGAAAGCATAAAACTTTCCACATAAACATGCTTTCGGAATTTCACGAACGTCCGGACTATTTGCTGCCTATTTTCCAGGCAACGGATGATGCTCCTGCACCTCACGGCCATTATTCATCCCTGTCTATCATACAGGATGAGGAAGCTACCTTCTCTGATGTCAACCTTCCCCTTCCAGTGGTTCCATTACATTCTACGGAATCTTGGAAAAACGTTTCGGTTTCTCCTAATCTTTCTGGTGACGAACATCGACAAGTCTCGTCGATGTTACAAACATTTCAGGATGTTCTCACTGACATTCCTGGACACACAGATGTCATAGAACATGACATAATTCTTACCGACAATAATCCAATTAGGGTTAGGCCGTATCCTATTCCTATACACTTTCAGTCGCAGGTGGAAAAGGAATTGGATGAAATGATTCAATTAAATATAATTGAACCATCGACTTCACCATATTCTTCTTCCATGGTTATTGTCCGGAAGAAGGATAAGAACATACGAATTTGTGTTGATTATCGCAAATTGAATCAGGTCACAAAGTTCGATGCTGAACCGATGCCTTTGTTAGAAGATCTACTGATTAGACTTTCTAATTCTAGATTCTTCACTAAACTTGACTTGTCTAAAGGTTATTGGCAAGTGCCTTTAGCAGAGCATGCCAAACCTCTTACTGCTTTTTCTACACCTAGGGGTCTATTTCAATGGAATGTTATGCCTTTTGGTCTCATGAACGCCCCTGCCACTTTCGTTCGCATGATGCGTCGAATTCTGTCACATCGTTCGGATGTCATCGCATACTTAGATGACATCTGTCTCTTCAGTGATACCTGGGAAGATCACTATTTAGGGTTATATGACTTACTGTCCACTCTACGTGAGAATAATTTGACAGCGAAACCTTCTAAAGCTTTTGTTGGTTTTGGTGAAATCTCTTTCCTGGGTCATCGTGTTGGTCATGGTCTCTTGAAGACAGAAGACCACAATACTTCCAAAATACTGAACATCTCTGTTCCTAAAACGAAGAAACAAGTTAGGAGTCTCTTAGGTTTAATTCAATTTTATGGGAGATTTATTCCAAATTTATCTTCGATCATGGCACCTCTCTCAACATTGTTGAAGAAAGGTTCGCCTAATCTGGTCCGTTGGTCTGAAGAATGCCAATCTTCATTAGACCAAATCAAGAATATATTTTCTTCTCCTCCCATCTTAAGATTACCTACTCTTGATAGGACTTTTGTTCTTCGGAGTGATGCTTCATCCACTGGGATTGGAGCAGCACTGATGCAAGAATATGCAAATACTCTGCATCCTGTTATGTACATTTCTAGAAAACTAAATGCGGCAGAGAGGAACTACTCGGTTTTAGACCGTGAGTTGTTAGCGATGGTTTGGTCAATTCTAAAGCTACAAAGATTCCTCCTGGGCGCACATTTCATTCTAGAGACTGATCAGAAAGCTCTTACAGCTATTCAGACTAAGAATTTGAAGAGTTCGAGATCCACTCGATATGCTATAGCTCTTCAACCTTTTCACTTCACGGTACGAGCTATCCGTGGTGCGGATAATGTGATGGCTGACATTTTGTCTAGATGCCCACATGACTCCAACTAATACTTCTGTCCTATATTCCTATATATTACAGAGTCATAACACACCTATATTACTACAATAGATTAGCACATCTGTACTCACTTTATATGTACACACCATCGTGCTTTGTTGTCATCTTCTTCTGTTCGTTTTTTAAGATGATAGAGGAGGACTGAGTGGTTAATATAAGGGCCGTTAGTTTACTAAACAGCCACAATTATTAATAATGTATTGTACCTTATGAAGCATATTAGTTATTAATTAGCATTATATTGCTTGTACTTTCTCAGAATGTCATTGTTGAGCTGAGGACTTACCTTACTAGTATCAAGCATGACGAGTTCTAGATTGTGTACTTACCCTCGGAATACCAGAGCATATGTCCTGGATCGTCATGTAGTTTAACTTTACTATGTACTTATGTCATTACATGTCAAATAATGTACTATTTAAATTTTCCTATCAGATTTGTACATCCATTTTTAAAGACAATATTAGAGTATGCTGTTTAATGATGATTATGGTAACTTGCATACGTATATTGTGTTTACATGCTAACGTGATGTGTGTTGGTGACACCTCCCCGATGTGAATATTTTTTGAGACATATTTATTTTTCTGTTGAGGTATATCCTCACCAGACACTCTATATTTAGCCTCATGTTAGGCAATTTAATTAATTATCAGCGCATAATTCGTGCGTTTTGAGCCGCTTATCGCATGCTCTTTGATATTTAAAAAAAAAAAATATGTTCCACATTTTTTTTTTTTTATCGGGAGGAGGTGGTGATATGTTGCGTGATAAATTCTCGCAACATCATTTTATTACAATATCTATTTTATAACGCAAGGGCAACAACTGCTTGAAATTTATAGTTACTTTTCTCGGTAAGCATTTGTCTTCTCGCGTTGGTATTGAATGCAGTTGAGTTTTTGAGCTGTGGTCATTTTGCGCTGGACTGCGCATGACTTGTCTTGCTTTTTGGTCGATCGGTTTCCGCCCACCACTAGTGGAGTGAGCGATTTGAATGGCGAAAGAGATGCCTCGTTGAAGAGGGAATCTCCGCTATTTTTTGTTCTGTCAGGGATGTGTAGTCCTCTTAATGGATATTTCGTTTATTCGAGATAATACCTCTAGTGTTTCCCACATGTCGGGAGGCGTGATATTTCTGTGTATTTCATGAAAGCAAGGTAAATTGACTTTTTCATTAACTCTATCGATTTTGGGTCGTGAGCGATTTCGATTCATAGCCTGTCTTCGAAAGTCGTCGTCACGAGATGTTTTCCCAGCTCACATGTCGCTGTATTGTACTGCATCGGTTGATGCATGTTCCAAGGACCATTACTTGCTACTTTGTTAAATGAACTAGGTTTGGAAAACCTTTATTATCTAGAGGATATTTTTTGAGGACATTATTTATACTTCGGCAGACGTGTCTGTCTTGCTGAAGTCAGACTAAGGAGAGTGAACTGATCTCATATATCTGGTTATCTCCTGGCTGTTATAGAAAAGGATGGAGTTTTTCACCTGACTACATTTACAGCACTATGAAATATAACATGCATCTGACTCATCATTGTAATGCTGTCTACCGTCTATTGCTGTATTGAATGTTGCTGTGATAATGACTGTTTGATGTGTCTACATATTCGCGTAACCATTTTGTCACTGTGGCGTCCACAATAAATAATGAAGAAAAACGTCAACGGCTGTTTCAAGAATCATTGACTTTATACGTCGTGAGTTTACTGACGTCCTATGTGGATTGCCCTGTTATTTTTGTATGAACATTGTTTGACTGAACACATCTGCACACTACACAAAACCAGACATGCGGATACCATCCATCATCATATGGCATCACGCATCAGTGCCATAACTGTAGAAATATTAGTGCCACAACTGTAGAAATATTGGTGCAACATACATATATAATAACTCAAGGAGCTGGTTATGACATAAATAATTTGAATTTAAAATCTGCCTTACTTACCACAACATCTGCCGAACTGCACCTCGAGGCACTGACATCATTTCCTGTGTTACCAAGGACTACATATAATAAACAAACAAGGAGCAATGTCGAACCCTCTAATGATATTGACAGACTTGTTATGAATTTTACTCACAACATTGTCATTGAATTTGAATGCTTGTTTTTCCTGATCTACAGCATGCAGTTGAATCATCCCACCTGGTCATCTACAACACTGAAAAGCTTGTCACAGATGTTATGTTGCCATGGGTAAAATGTGCTCTCCTGGAAGAATGCATTAGTCCACCTGGTGCTCAAAACTCTGGGTGTAACTACTTCAGACGCCCCCTGTACAAGTACACGGGCTGCCACCGTTATGACATGTCTGCCCTCAACATTATTTTAGGCAAAGCATTCAAGTTTGACGAGGAGCCTTACACTAACAGAGAAAGGTTGTTTGGGAGTTTATTAGAAGACCAGATGCGGGCAGAGAACAAAACTGGACCACAGTATGATATGCGTTTGGGAGTGGACCACCAAGTTAAGATATAACTGAAATAGGTGTATAAATGTAGATTGATAGATGTTTATGAACTGAATTGAGTTTAGTTTTTTTTTGTTCCACTAATGCCTCCTGGCATCTTGGAGTTTCTGTAATGTAGGACGCATGGCCTTAGTAACAATCCATGCCTTTTCAAAATTTGTTTATATCATATCTGTTTTTTCTCTTTTGGGGGTCCCTTACTTCTCAAACAACATTCTTTGGTATCAGTTGATTGAGATGGATCACCAGCTGTTCTGTTTTCACCCTTTATATGTGTAGTTGAAGTAGTGTTGTTCCCTATGTATTTTTGATGTCAAAACATTTCACTCTCACTTAAATTTACATAGCAGTTTTTCTTGTACACTTCCTCTTGCATGTTGTGATTTTCCCTATTGGCTTGTACACTTCCTCTTGCATGTTGTGATTTTCCCTATTGGTGTTTTTTCAGTGGTTATCATTCTTTATATTCATTAGATGAGCTTCGGGGGGGGGGCATAGTTATTCAGAGTAGCAGGTGGCTTTATTGACCTGAAAGAGGAGAGTGTTTTATCTTCATATTGTTTAGAACAGGATTATAGAATAATTTATGTATTAGGTAAGTGTAATGTGACATGCAGAGTTCATGAAGGATAACTCAAAGAACCCTTTGGAATAAGACATGGAATGTAACAAGTGATCAGATGGCTCTTGTCACCATTCCTCATCTTAGATGACACTGGCTGGATTATGAAAACATCTTGCCACTGGAAGTAAAAGGAATCTGGCAAAAAATACTCAACAGTCTGGACTTGGCTGATGACATTTGTCCTTCTATCCAATAATTAAAACCAAGTTGCAGAAGAGAAAGTTAATACAGCAGCTGGATATGAAAATCCAAAGAAAAAATGGTGATGGCCATCATAATAATTGCCACATATGATATAGCCAGAATTTACTCTGCTTAATAGCAGATTTAGACAAAGCCCTGTGGTTTATGGAGGTCTCAAAGAAAGAATATAATTACGACTGCCACCAGACGTGTTATAAGTAGTGACTAAGTGAAGTTGTTTGTAAGCTGACAACTCATCATGTAAAACATTTTGTTCAGAAACCACCACTACAGAAGCACATACAGAGCAGACCCAACTGTACTGGTTACTCAGGGCTCTGTAAGAAGTGAAGAAGAGACATTTATCTGGCACAGAATTAGTTTTTATTATGTTGTGTCTTGCTCTTCTCTTCTGCTTTGATCCATCTGTCAAAGTTTTCAGTGGCCATCACGCCTGGTGGCATCTTGTAGGGCAGCAACAAACTGCTTCCACTTTGTTCGGTCAGCAGCCATCCTTCGTACAGTGTCCCAACTCTGGTTCCTTCTTTGCATCTCGGCCTTTATAGTTCTCCACCAAGTTGTTTTAGGTTAGCCTCTCTTCCGCTTTCCTTCAGGGGTCCATAGCATAGCTGTTCTTGTAATGGCATTGGGTACCTTCTGAGGGCGTGGCCAACCCAACTCCAGCATCTGCCAGCTATGATGGTGTGCATGTCCTCTTGGTTACTCTGAATAAGTAGTTCTTGGTTGGTGATGGTATTCGGCCAAAAGATTTGGAGAATTTTCCTTAGGCAGATTGTGTGTAAGGAGTACAGTTTTGACATTTCCTTCTCTGTTATTCTCCAGCATTCCACACTTTAAAGAAGCACAGAAAGTATTATGTTGTGTAGAAGGCATTTATTTTATATTTAAAAATTTTTTGCATTATTGAAAGTCCTTGCATGATAATAAGAATTTTCAATTGTAATGTCAGGCCAGTTTTATTGTATGGGTATGAAACATGGAGGACAAAAGATTGGTAACTGACAAGATAACTGCCAATAATTTAACATTTTTAAGTGTGTCCTTTTGCAGAATAGAAAGAGGTATGTCAGGATCACCAATGTGGAACTGATGGAAAAAGCTAAATACAAGTTGAGCAAGAGATGAGCTATAAAAAAGACATTGGATATGAATATGACAAAACATTGAGGAAGCCATCTGTAAACATTATTGGGCAGTACATGTTGGAATCTCCAGACATAAGAAATAGAAAGGGACCCAAAAACACACAGAAAAAATTTCAAACAGACATAAGAAAGCTAAAGAGGACATGGAAAGAAGTTGAAAGATTACCCAAGACAACAGGGATTGGAGAGAACAGGCTGAAGACTTGTGCTCCACAGGCACCTGAAGGGCAAAGAAGGAAAACATAATCAATGAAAGCTAGGGGACAGAGAGTTAAGAAATAGTGGTAAGATTTAAGAAATGTAAGTTGTCTAATCATTTTGAAATATGCTAGATAATAATGACCTATTAAAGAAGTTAATAAGTAATTGATGGAAGTGTTAAAAAGAAGTAATCAGGTTTGAAAAGAACATTTAAAAAAATATTTCTTCTGTGGATCTCTAGACTACATCATTGTCTTATAACCAAGTAGGTCATTTTCTTTGTTTATTTGCCTTTTGTTTTTTAAACACACTATTTGCATCTGTCTTACTAAAGTTATCCCGTTTTCTTGACTACATCTAGTATACTCTTGTGTGAGTATGTTACGGCCCAAGAATAGTTGCTATAATAAAGTTGTTAAAGTACATGTTCCAACTCATGTTTTTACAGTTACGTTAATCATTGGGTACTTGGGTTGTGATTAAGTTCCTGTCAGTAACTCACACAGTAAAATATAATCTTGATGTTTGGTCTACAGTTGTAATGTGTTATGAGGCCAAATAGTGTTATATATCTTTGATTTCTATGTATATATGTTTATTCTTCAGTTATTCTTTGAATACTAGTCAATATGTGCACTTTTGGCATGCATTAAAAAAAAATCTTGCATCAGTATACCAGAGGTGGACATATTTAACAGTTTTGTAATATTTTTAAAAATGGTTGTAAGATGAAACACTCCTAGAAAATATTACATACATATGCATTGGAAAAAATAAAAAGATATAACTTGGGGTATGTTTGAGAAAATGTCTGTGTTGACTGATCACTGAGCTGTACATGAACTAAGTCAACGTAAACTAAGTCAAAAATGACATCACCATTCCAGTCAAGTAGCATATATTGTGTATAATAGATTATACCAGTGTTTTTGTGGAGATGTAGAATGGCAGAAACTGTGCTCTGACTTTGATAATAAAATTTTTTTTTTAATCATTGCTGGCACCCTCCTCCCCTTCCCCTTTTTTTCATATTTCTTCATAAGTTAAGTTCTTAATTTTAGCTTAGGAAATCTTTGTGAGCAGATATTTATGTAGCCTTTTGTAATGTGTTGCGTAGGTTCTTTGTGGACACATTTAGTAACTGCTTATTTGTTTCTCATTAAATGAAACAACAGATTTTGTAGGGGATGTGGCTGTTGATGATGGTCTGTCTACTATACACTACTTCTATTTGTGTTGATCGTATAGGTGTCATATCACTACCCTAGCAGTAGGCAGTTTATTGTACAAGTGTATAGTAATAAGAAAACTTCTTTCTCTCAGACGATAACATCTCTCATACCAACAGTTGATGATTGATTTTTACACTGACAGCAGTAAAATATACAACGTCGAACTTTATTTATATAAGATAGAAAAAGTTGTAGAATGATATGCCCAACCTTCTCCTTGAGGTTGGCAGACTTGTAAAGCAAAAATTCAGTAGGTAAAATCTCAGTGTCACTCTATCTCTCTCTCTCTTGTTTCAATTATCATATTATCTCTAGTGGTTATTGTGGTCACAGCTTAAGAACCACTGTTGTTGAAATTTTATCTGCCATCTAATGCTTCGTATGTAAACATTGTCTCTCTTATGTGCTGACTTATTTCCTACGTTCTGCTTGGTGTATCTTAAGGAAACTGGCCTCACCGCCAGGGATGACAATTTACCAAGTCTATCTTCTACTCGCTAGCCTGTCAGCTTGTCTACTGTACTGCACTACTAGTAATAGACTCATAATGTTCAACGTACCTGGTTTGTTTCGAAATACACACATTTTCTCTCACTGGCAACACTGGCATCTTGTCCTCAGAAATAAATGACAAACTGTCGTACACAACTGTGGCAAGAAATGCGTCTGGGCGATAGTCACTTTTCTGTCACCACAGAAAACAACCAAAACATTTTGGCTTAACGACTCAATGTAACTCCCATTCACTGCCACAACTGGGAGCAACCCAAACTGAAGTAAACGCTATCACATTACGGATCTGACTGACTTAATCTAAAACATTGATTTACAATTACAACTATTTTTGAACACTCCAGAACACTTCTCACAAACAACTCACCCATTCATAACGTTCTCATGCTTATGATCACGTAGCCTAGTTCACCAAAACCAAACAAAAAACACAACATTAGAATTCTCACCCAAGGTCAGACTAACAAAACACCATAATCAAGGGATGTAAGTATTACTCTTGACCTCTTCTTCTCATTCTAATGATTATTCCCCTTAGACTACAAATTGATTTCATAAAACTAATTGTAAACAAATTTTCCCTCTTAGCCACTCCAACGGTTTCAGGGATATGCATGTTTGGTGTAATAGTATTTGTAATTCATTATGTGATATTTCAGTATTAATGGAAGGACGTTTTCTGTGTAAAAGGTAAAGGAAGTCCCATAACAAATACTGCTTTAGGGGAGTGAAGTGTTAGAGACTTCACTATATTAAGTCCAGCTTTTTTTTTTAATGAGGTGGGGTGGCTAGTACCCTTCCTTGCTGCCTTTACCATCCCTAACTCAAGAGCAGAGTTGGGTACTCATTTACAGCTGGGTAAATGTAGCTTATTGCTATCAGGTTTTGATCCCAGAACCCGGTAACTGTCGTCACAGAGGCAAGCGCTCTAACCACTCTGCTAATAGGACGCTCATTTTCTGTATAGGATATTGAAATATGAGTTTTTAATAATATTTGTGTCTCATTGTATGATATTTCCAGTATTAATGGGGCATCTGTAGATGTGGTCATGTTTGCCTCATTGTTGTAATATACATGTGTATGTGTGTGTGTGGTAACGGTAGACCCATAGCAGATATTTCCGTAGGGGAGACAGGTGTTAGAGACCACCTATGATAGGTCTCAGCTTGAGGAG